>SSNQ01034338.1:517376-554704 GCA_006942095.1 Nothobranchius kuhntae
TACCACTATCCACACATCCATCTATTTTAATCTGCTTATCCGGAGTCGGGTCACAGGGGCAGCAGCCTAAGTCAAGAGGCCCAGACTTCCCTCTCCCCAGCCACTTGGGCCAGCTCTTCCGGGAAATTCCAAGGCGTTCGCTGTCCTGCTGAGAGACATAGTCCCTCCAGCATGTCCTAGGTCTTCCTTTAGGTCTCTTCCCGGTTGGACGTGCCCAGGAAACCTCACCAGTGATATGTCCAAGATTCATCCGGACCAGATGCCAGAACCAAATCAACTGGCTCCTCTTGATGTGGAGGAGCAGCGAATCTACTCCGAGCCCCTCCCGGATGACCGAGCTTCTCACCGTATCTCTAAGGGAGAGCCCAGCCACTCTGCGGAGAAAACTCATTTTGGTCGCTTGTATCTGCGATCTCGTTCTTCCGGTCACTACCCAAAGCTCGTGACCATAGGTGACGGTAGGAACATAGATCGACCAGTAAATCGAGAGCTTTGCCATCTGGCTCAGCTCTCTCTTCACCATAACAGACCAGTTTAATGCCCGCATCACTGCAGATGCAACACCAATCCGCCTATCGATCTTGCGCTCCAGTTTTCTCTCACTTGTGAACAAGACCTTGAGATACTTAACTCCTCCACTTGATGCAGGACCTCATCCCTGACCCGCAGAAGGCATTCTACCCTTTTCCGAATCAAGACCATGGTCTCAGATTTAGAGGAGCTGATTCTCATCCCAGCTGCTTATATATGTATGTTATATATATATATATATATATATGTGTGTGTGTATATGTGTGTGTGTGTGTGTGTGTGTATTTTTGTCACTTTTGTTATATTGTATGTATATATATATATATATATATATATATATATATATATATATATATATATATATATATATATATATATATATATATATATATATATATATATATATATATATATATATATATATATGTATATATATGAGTGTGTGTGTGTGTGTGCATTTTTTTCACTTTTGTTACATTGTAGCCATCTGCTAAACTCTGTTAATTTAATTTTTCCTCATAAATGTACGCCCAGCACCAAATATTGTTGATGGGATGTTTTAGTTTTTCTTTTTTAATACATCTGCAGACATTTCTAAAGTTCTGTGTGTCTCTGTCAATGTGGGGTGCTGGGTGGACATTAATGATGAAAAAATGAATTTAATAGAATTTAGCAAATGGCTGCAAAATAAAGAATGAAACACTGATGAGGGTCTGAATACTTCTCGTACCTACCATCTACTACCGAATGGTTCATCCTTGTTAATCTGACATTTCCATGTTGAAGTGGGGATTTTGTATAAAACTGATGAGAATGTGTAATTTTAGAAACATCACCGTCTGTTTATGACATAAATGAGAATCTAACTGCAGAAAAAGAGCACAAACAACTATGATGGAATATAAAAAAAATATTAATAAAAAGTAAGTTTGTAGCTGTGGCCCAGCCTTATTAAAGATAAATTACCTTTATGTACTGAAGTTTTAATTTCTCCTCCTCAATCAGCCTCCTTTTCTTGGTGATGTCTTCCTGGATCCTCCTTTTGTCCTGCGGAGAGACATCAGATGTCTTCACCTAGAAATTATTCCAACTGTTGTCTTCTCATGACCCCCTTCAGCTAGGATCTCAGTGGCCAGGAATGTCTAACCACCATATCCCTCCCTGTTCTGTTCCCCATAATCTCTGCAACATCTGCAGAAACATCTTAATCTGAGACAAATTACCATCATTGGACACACATTGTTGGACACACTAACTGTAGATTATCAGAAACACCACCCGTACATTGTTCTCTCAGACAGATCATGTGGTCTGAGTTCCTGATGTCACACTGAGATGATCTCTGGACTAAAGTTAGCTCTCTGATCCAGCTCCAGCACGGCTCTTCATCCTGATGAAAGGAGATCCTCTGGTGACGTCTGCTGGTATTTATAGTCCTGCCTCAGTCTGAGATGGCTACGTCAGCTCAGTCAAACGTCTGAACCATGATGATAATTTCATGAACAACACTGGTGACTGGGAGAGGCACATTCTGTGACTTCATGCAAACCATAAAGAAAAGGACGTTGCAGTTTTGTTTTCATGCCTGCCCAGCAAAATGTGTTCCATGATTCAAATTAAACAGGAAATCCCAAGCAGGGCTGGAGAGTGACATCATTGCCAGTTTCGCTCTTTTTAGTCTCCAGTCTGACCGTACTCACTAATCCAGCACTTTGGGAGCGTTGTGTATGTTTGACGCAGAGGGGCATAGGTCAGAACCCTGGTATGTGACATTAATCAGGAAAATCTGACATGGCAAAGTCTGTCTCCGAGCTTCTGCAGGAGGCTGCAGCTACCCTGGAACACCAAAACCAGCCCAACAACACTTCCACCACATCAACTACCATACCTACTGCTCCAGGCACCATTTTGACGTTCTTCCTTTATTGTAAATGACATTCCTACAGCACATGATGCATTTTGCGCGTTTGTTGCATTGGGGCCTCCACAGTCTTTATCTCTCAAAATGGCAGGAGTATCATCAAAATGTGCCGGTTGATTGTGAAAATGAGAGATTGTTTCTGCTATCCATCCATCCATCCATCCATCCATCCATAAATCCATCCATAAATCCATCCATCCATCCATTTTCAGCCGGGGTCGGGTGGCGGGGGCAGCAGCCTAAGCAGAGAGGCCCAGACTTCCCACTCCCCAGCCACTTGGACCAGCTTCTCCAGAGGAATCCTAAGGCTCTCCCTGGCTAATCGAGAGACATATTCCCTCCTGCGTGTCTTGGGTCTTCCTGTAGGTCTCCTTCCAGCTGGGCATGCCCAGCAAACCTCACCAGAGACGCATCTAGGCGGAATCCTGACCAGAGGCCAGAGCCACATCAACTGGCTCCTCTCGTTGTGGAGGAGCAGAAGGTCTACTCTGAGCCCCTACCAGATCACCGAGCTTCTCACCCGATCTCTAAGGGAGAGCCCAGCCACCTTCATTTTGGCCGCTTGTATCCGCAATCTCGTTCTTTTGGTCACTACCCAAAGCTCATAACCAAAGGCACCGGTAGGAACGTAGAGCTCAGCTCTCTCTTCACCACAACAGATCGGTACAGCGCCCACATCACTGCAGACACAGCACCAATCCGCCTGTCGATCTCAAGTTCGATCGTTCCCTCACTTGTGAACAAGACCCTGAGATACTTGAACTTCTCCACTTATGGCCAGACCTTGTCCCTGACCTGGAGAAGGCATTCGAACCTTTTCCGACTCAAGACCATGATCTCGGATTTAGAGAAGCGGATTCTCATCCCAGCTGCGAACCACTCCAGCGATAGTAGGAGATCACGTTCTGATGAAGGCAACAGGACCACACCATCTGCAAAGAGCAGAGACTAGATCCTTAGGCCACCACAATGGATCCCCTCAACACCTTGGCTGCACCTAGAAATCCTGCCCATAAAAGTTATGAACAGAATCGGTGACAAAGGGCAGCCTAGTTGGAGTCCAACTCTCACCAGAAACGAGCTCGACTTTCTGTCGGCAATGTGGACCAAACTCTGACAGCGGTCATACAGGGACCTAACAGCCCGTATCAAACAAGGCCCAATGAGGGATGCTGTCAACCACCTTCTCCAAATCCCCATAACACATGTAGATTCTTTGGGTGAACTTCCATGTATCCCCCAGGACTCCACAATTTTTTTTCTGCTAATGCATTTTATTTTGGAATTATATAACTTCTTCCACACAAACACAACCGGAGATAGGCACAGACCTGCTGCTATCTTGAACAGGAACAAGCAGGTCCAGAAGATGGATGAATGTTATTTTACGAGATGTAAAGTTGTTTGTTGTATATGATTTATAATAAATATTAATTAGATGCTAAATAAATAAAATAATCATGATAAAATCTAAATAAAAAAGGAGATAAACTGTTCAGTCAAAATCAGACTTCATCAACCTGAAACCAGACTCGTGGCTAGGGATGGGTACCTTTGACATTTGAATCGATCCGGTACTAATTCCTGGTACCGACGAATCGATACCGGTACTTAACGGTACCAGTTTTCGATACTTTTGAGTGTTTATTATTTTAATTCTCTTTTATAATTAAATATATATTTTTCTCAATATATAACAATATTTGATAAATATCACGATAAATAACATACAACTGTTTGTATTTTAACATTGCCCTTGTAGTTTTATAAGCTGATAATTAAACTGAAGCAAACATCTTTTCTGTGAACTAAATTTACTGTGTATCTTCATTCCTTTTGCCGTCTTTGTTCATTTTATTTTTCCTACTGGGAAGCTAGAATTTCCGAGGAGAACGCAAACACACCATTAGCTGATAACAATGGTGGCAATGGAAGCTAACATACCAAGCTAACATTATCTAAACAGTTAATTTAGCTGCTGGAGCAGATTAAAACGATGATGCCTCACACTTAGATTGTTGTCACTGGTTTCATCTTCACCCAATCACCCGTCGCATTTAGTAAAGTGAAGCAAAACTTTAGAGCGCGTTCATGTTCTTCTAGTCGGAAATTCGGAGTTCCGAGGAGAAAGCGAACGCACCATTAGCGAAACGGAAGCTGACATATAAAGCTAATATTTACCTACCGGAGCAGATTAAGATGAGGATGTCTCACTTAGATCGTTGTCGCTGGTTTCATCGTCACCCAGTTACCCATCACATTTAGTGAAGTGGACCCAAGCTTCAGCGTACATTCTTTCTACCATGCTGCTCTGTTTACAACTGGCTCGCAGCAAGCGACGACAAAACGCTCTAGCGCATGCGCAGCTGTCTAGGCAAGTTCTCGCTATGAAGGACGAGGCACCGTTTGAAATGATGTGAATCGGTGCTTGGTCGGTACTATGGAATTCGGTCGGTACCTTAAAAAGTACCGAATTCGTTGCCACACGAGTCGTGGCAGACCCACTCTCATCACTACAACATTAAAGTTCACCACCTAAACCAGGTGAGCACCTCATTCATCAGCTGATCTAAAAACTTTACATTAATGAAAAGTTTCTGAAAACAAAGACGCGGTCCTTACCGTGATGGCCTGGAGCCTCTCCTTTAGCAGGTCAGCCTCCTCCATGATCTCCTAGAAGGAAACAGAGAATAAACAACAAACAAAATCATGTGGCTCAAACAAAACAATGGCTCATGTGTCTATGTAGAAGATCATCAGGGGGTCTTTTGTTCCCTCTTCGGGGGGAAACTCCCACAGGATTTAAATCTGGGATTCTCCACCATTTGACCTTAGAACTGAAGAAGCCTCTCGGATGAGAGGGGAAACGTCTTCAAGCAACTCAAAGAAGTCCAGACGCTTTCCTTTTAAAGCTCATTAGACTACAATGACCTGAATGACTGAGAACCTTCGCAGACAACAAACAAAATCACAAACATCATATCAGGACAGGGCGTCCTGGACTGGTCTTCACATTCTAGATAGTTCTAATCCAACTCCAAATCTATAAAAACACCCAACAGATTACCCGCGTTAGAACCATCGACATATACTGGACAACTCATGTCCATAGGCTCGAATTATAAGGTGTTGTTTCCAAATGGGAGGTTCCCACCACCACCATGTTGGCCATGTCACACATCCCGTTACACCCAGACAATCCAAAAATGGGAAAAGAGGTAGAGCTGTTATGGTTGGAACAAATTAACCAACGTAGTTAACTTAGCAAACCCAAGAAGCAAGGGGCTCCTGGGACCAGGATAACCCCCGCTTGGTCAACTTGCTCCTATGTGAGGCTTTAGTCATGCTGGTGGAGATCTAACATGGACCGGGTCTGTTAAATTACAAGCGGATCCTCAGACTGCTGCGATCATAGCTGGGGTCGTGGCCTTTTACATCAGCTCATGCTCCATGGTCATAGGTCAGCGGGACATTTGCTGGTCCACCGTGGTCTAAGATCTGTGAGTCTGCTGTTGTTGATTGTCCCTGCTCTGTGTGTGTGGCTCTGGGAGCCGGAGATCAGCGAGACATTAGCTACATGCTAACTCGAAGCTGACAGGGCGACAGTGGAAAAGGAGTAAAGTGCTTGCCCCGTAATTGGAAGGTTACAGGTTCGAGCCCCACTCCCTCTGTTGCTGTCATTGTGTCCTTGGGCAAGACACTTAACCCACCTTGCCTGCTGGTGGTGGTCAGAGGGACCAGTGGCGCCTGCGTACGGCAGACTCGCCTCTGTCAGTGTGCCCCACGGCAGCTGTGGCTCATCACCACCAGTGTGTGAATGTGTGTGTGTGTGTGAATGACTGATTGTGTTGTAAAGTTCCCTGGGGGGTCCCAGGACCCAAGAAGGCACTATATCGAATACAGGCCATAACAGAGTTTTTCCAGGTGTTTTTGGCAAGAAAAAACTTGGTAGAGCGACTTCAAAGTGAGCACACCTCCAGCCTGCTTAGCAACAAAATCAAAACTAGGTAAGCTCAATCCAAAATCTATGTTATCAGATGACATAAAGTAGCCTGGCAAGCCAGACTAAATAAATGTATTATTTAGTCTGGCCATGCTCCATTGACGGCTCTCGGTTGTGGGGCGGGTTCTACCGTTGTCTTTCAAATGATCTCCGCATTCCACTGGACAATGAATGTGACATACTCTTGTTTCACTCTGTTGCATCATCCCACCCACCAGGCGTATAGAGTGCCCTGATTGGCCCACAAAGCGAATAAAGCTCTGTGATTTGTTCTCTAAGCAGATAGAGCTCTATGATTGGCCCACCATTATGGACCAATCACAGCTCTTTATGTGTTTGAAACCCCTCTAGAGAGCTGTGATTGGCTAGCCAGAGTCCTGGTAGGAGCTGCTGAGGTTCCAATGGAGCATGCCTAGACCATTCTTTGCAAAGCAAGAATTTGGTCTAGTTCACTAGGCTAGACATAAAGTCAACAACCTGCTCAGTAGATCCCTGTCAGTAAGAATGAACTTGGTGAGGAGAGTTGATGAGCTGACACACAGTGCAGGGGGACACCAGCAAGCTATGGAGAACACAGCACATTGAAAAATGAACCTGTCTAAATACGGTTAAAGGGAGATACTGTGACCTATTTTGTACACATTGCTCACCGAGTGACCTTACAGTTACCGGGGCAGAGTTTCAAAAGCTGACAAAATAACTGGATTTTATACACAGCACCTCTAGTCTCCACCACCCACAAGGAAATGGGCAGGCAGAGAAAGCAGAACCAACTGCTAAAAGGATCCTTCCAAACAAGGACCCTCTACTAACCCTTATTGTTATTGCTCAACCCATGCTCGACTACAAGAGTTAGTCCAGCTGAACTTCTCACGGGAAGAAAGATTAAAACCACACTAATGACACTGGAGAAGAACTTTCAACCTAAATGGCCAAATAAAAGGTTCGTGATGCTTATGGAAAAGCTATCAAGCCTTCACTGCCACACTACGTCCTGGAAACATAGTCTTCACCAAACTGGACCAAGGAAGGACTTGGGCCTTTTATGCTGCAGCGTAATCGTCACCATCTCAGGGCTAGAAATACATTGCCACGAACACCACAGGATTCCATGAGGGCTGATGTGATGGATTGAACATAACTTTATTCTTTCATGAGTTATTTACAAGTTTCTCTTTGTTCACAGCTATTGAATCAAATCAAATCAAATCAAAGCTTTATTTATAAAGCGCCTTCCGCAACCCTGTCAGGAAGCCCAAAGCGCTGAACATGGTACAGTAGTTAAATAAAGTGAATAAATCAGAAAATAAAAGCAATTCAAATTACAGATTACAAATTACAAAAAAGGTGAAACATTCTAGTAGAAGACAAATGTGTAAAACAAGGGAAAAAGTGAACCAATGAAAACTGTGAGATAAAATCTACATAAAAGAGGGACAAATTCAAACATGTTCAGGAAATGCCAAGCGGAGGAGGTGTGTTTTTAGGCGACTCTTGAAGACTGGCAGAGATGGGGACAGCCTGAGGGTGGCAACTGGTTCCATAGTGACGGTGCTAGGACTGAGGAAGCCCGGTCCCCGCGAGTACTACACATAGAATGAGGGACAGCGAGCAGGCCTTGGTCAGAGGAGCGCAGAGTGCGTGATGGGGAATGTCTGTTCAGGAGCGTGGCCAGATAGGGGTAGTACCACCCTGGAAGAAATTAAAAACAAAGACGAGGAGTATGAAGTGTGAACGATAGCAAACCGGAAGCCAGTGCAGGGAGGTCAGAAGCGGACTGATGGGGTCCCGTTTCCTGGTCCCAGTCAGGGACCTGGCTGCGCTGTTCTGCACAACCTGTAGGCGACGCAGTGATGACTGACACAAACCTGCATATAGAGAGTTGCAGTAATCAAGCCTAGAAATTACAAATGCATGCAGTACCCGCTCCAGGTGGGCTCTTGACAGCATAGGCTTGATTTTTGCAAGGCGTCTCAGGTGAAAGAAACTGGACCGGAGCACAGAGTTGATGTGAGCATCAAATTTAAGTCCAGCATCAATTTTCACCCCCAAACTGGTCACAACTGGTTGTGAGTATGGAGAAAGAAGGCCAAGATCAACATGACGATCCACATTCCTGCTGTTGGGGTGAAAAACAATGAGCTCTGTCTTTCCCAAATTCAGATGCAGAACGTTGGCCATCAGCCAAGACTTCACCTCGTTAACACAGGACACAAAGGACTGGATAGACACAATGAGAGTAAATCTGGCAATCTTCAGCATAGAGATGGAATGATAGGCCATGTTTACGAAAGATTGACTCCAGAGGTAGCAGATAAATGGCAAACAAAAGAGGACCAAGGATCGATCCCTGCAGGACCCCCCAGCGGAGCCCCTCCCAAGAAGAAAAAACATCACCCAGTTTAACACAGAATGTCCTGTTGTGGAGATACGATCTAAACCAATCCAGAGCTGACCCTTTGATCCCAACCCATCGTTCCAAGCGATCCAGTAGAATCGCATGGTTAACTGTGTCGAAGGCTGCCGTCGAAGGTTGCATTGAAGAGGCTAACACGTGAGGAGCAGATCGAAATTGTGTTGATATCTGGTGAACGCATGCAGTAACCGGGTCATTGCAGCAGATTTCAATGCAAGACACCCTAGGAGACCACCCATTTCTCATGCTACAGTTAGCAAACTGCTTGCTAAGTTTCGTGAAACTGATTCAGTGTTGAATTTGCCAAAATGTGAACGTATGAAAACTGTCACTAATGAAGAAACATCAGTGGCTGTCCTAGCTTCATTCAGCAAGAGCCCACAGCGTAGCACTCGCCTCATGTCGCTGGAGAGAGGCATTAGTCGAACATCCCTTCGGCGGATATTAGCTACTAACAAATGCCACCCTTACAAACTCCAGCTACTGCAGCATCTCAGCGAGCATGACCCAGATCGGCACAATGAATATGCAGAATGGGCAAAACAAAAATTGGAACAGGAACCTCAGTTCACACAGAAGATTTTGTTCAGTGATGAGGCAAACCTTTATGTGAATGGTGAAGTTAACAAACAAAACCACCGCTATCGGTCTGACACTAACCCATATTGGATAGATCCCTCCAAGACTGCTGGAGCAAAACAAGTGATGGTATGGTGTGGTATATGGGGTACAAGGATAGTAGGGCAATTCTTCATCAATGGAAACCTCAAGGCCACTGAATATTTGAAATTGCTACATGATGATGCGTTTCCCTTTTTATGTTTTTTTTATTGTCAGCAAGATGGTGCATCACCACATTATGAGTGTAAGGTCCGAACAATTCTTATATGAACAGTTTTCTGGAAAGTGGATTGGTCATAGTGGGCCAGTTGAATGGCCCCCAAGGTCTCCCGATCTGACCCCCTTAGACTTTTATCTTGGGGTCATCTGAAGCCAGTTGTCTATGGCGTGAAAATACGGGATGTGCAGCACCTGAAACTCTAGATACTGGAAACTTGTGCTTGCATTTCTCCTGTGGTGTTGCTATCAGTGTGTGAAGAGTGGGAGAAGGGGTTGCATTGACAATCCGTTCAAACCAAGCACACCGCTGTTTTTCTTGTGAAATTCCCAATAAGTTTGATGTGTCACATGACCCTGTTCCTATTGAAAAAAAAAAGTTGGATCCAAGATGGCCGACTTCAAAATGGCCACCATGGTCATCACTGATCTTGAAAAGTTTACCCCCTCACATATACTAATGTGCCACAAACAGGACGTTAATATCACCAACAACTCCCATTATATTAAGGTGTAGCTATCCTAGGGGGACCATACGCCCTCTTTCCCCCGGACATGTCCACTTTTCACTCTCTGTCCGTGGCTTCCGGGTGGGTTTCTTGTATTGACGAAAATGTCTGGTTTTTCACAGAGGAGTAGCGATCAAATTATGAGGAGGCTGGATATCCTACACATACAGGGAGAGCCAGAAAAAAGGTTTGTACCTATATTACATCATTTATATGGACTCAGCGTACCGGGGTTCTTTTGAGCGGAGAGCACAGAGAGCAGCAGAGCGCTGATGGTGCACTTCGGGCAGCTGCGTCCAGCGCACGGTCCAAAAAAAACTATATTGGCGCAATCAAAAAACTATCATTAACCCACAATCGTTCATGTCCGCTTATATTCTCTACTTTCTGTCTTATTTGTGCCTGAAGCGCTCTGCTACTGCGGAGCTCACTACTGGGGCAGCAGTAGCTCAGGAGGTTGAGCGGGTTGTCCAGTAATCGGAAGGTTGCAGGTTCAATCCCGGCTCCGGACAGAGAATTCTGCTGTTGTGTCCTTGGGCCAGACACTTAACCCACCTTGCCAGCTGATGGTGGTTAAAGGGACCAGTGGCACCTGTGCTCGGGAGCCTCGCTTCTGTCAATGCGCCCCTGGGCAGCTGTGGCTACATAGTAGCTCATCACCAACAGTGTGAATGTGTGTGTGAATGGATGAATGATACACTGTAGTGAAAAGCGCTTTGGAGTCCTTACTCTGAGAGGCGCTATACAAGTGCGGGTCATTTATCATTTATCACCCATGCTGCGGTGACTCCACCTCACTGATGCAGCATCGAAACGCGCACTCCGCTTTGCGGTCAGGAGATCCCTTTGATCTGCTTAGTTCAAAAGTAACTCGTGCGGTGAAAAAGTAAGAATCCAGGCAGCAGTTTTTCTGGAGACTTTAGAGGAGATGCAGGAAGATGAGAGACAGACAGGACAGGAAAATAGTTAAATAAAAATAAGAAAACAAAACAAAGTGTTGAAAAGTAAAATGTGTCTAGATTTATCTCCACTACACGTTTTTACCTGTATAAAACAATAAGTTATACACATGTAAAATTTATTCATCTGATACAATTCAGATCACCTTCAAAACTCAGTCACACACCCAGGGCCGTTTCAAGGCATTCTGGGGGCCAAGGCAAAACAGAATACCCCCCACCCCTATAACTGGCTCCCCAGAAGCCTCTGTGTAATCCAAACCCTCTCCAGGAGTGTTAGTTATAGGGTGTGTGTTAAAATCCCTCAGACATCACTAACATGTTCTAATATTATCAGATGAACAACAAACTTATCAGACATGCTGTGTCATCTGCTGCTTTTCTAAACTTGCAAAAAGTAACAAAATCATTTGAAAGCCAACATTTGTGGATTCTCTGAAAGTTTCCAGGAAGTCTGTGACCTTTTTTCATTGATCCTATCGTCTAATCTCACAGCTGAAACAAGCATCCTTAATAATCTGCGCACAGGAAGCTTACTGATGCTGTGCAAAAGGCGTAATAATTTCTTGTTAATAAAACATTGTTGCAGCACTAAAGCAGCAGAAAAATGAAATGTAGCAATAAATATGTAAATTATTTACATATGAATTGTTTTAGAGCCCTTTTATTGGCAGATTCTGATATTAATTTGAGCTCTTACCAAAAAATGGGTCCCAACGTGGTTTGTGTGGCGTTGCCATAGTGAGACGTTATAGGCACAGATCCCCTGTCTGTCATGCCACCGCTCCAGCCAGGCCCGGTTCCCCCAGCAACCACAACCAGCTCATCATCCACCTGATTCAAACCACCTGTCTCACATTAACTCATCAGCTCCACCTGCAACCACCTCTATATAACATCAGGAAAAACACCAAGCCAGTGCCAGATTTTTGAAAGCATTTGTTAGTAGATTATCCAGCATTCTAAAACCCTGCCTAAACCTCAAGTTCCTGACCTTGCTTCTGAACCTCGACCTTGCCACCTGCCTGCTCCCTGACTGGATTATCTCACAGTTTCTGATCTTCTGGACTCCTGACCTTGGATTTGTTACATGGACTCTACCTCTGGATTTCCCCTCCTGACCAAGCCTTCTGCTACTGCCCTTCCTACAGACTGGTAACACTCCCCTTTGTGTTCTCAAATAAAAACTTTAAAGCGTCTTACTGTGTCTGGTGCTTTCACGGGTCCTCCAGCCCTGGTTGTTACACTGTCCTCTTTTTTGCAAATGGAAATATGGTCATCCTAAGCTAGCCATATAAATGGCCCACCCGCTAGTGCTTCTGCACATGTTGACCCCCCAAATTCTGCTTCTACTGGCCCCCACAACTAACCCTTTGGGTTCGATGTCAGTTCTGCACCAGATATGGATGTCTGTGTAAACCAATTGAAAGACTCACTTCATAGACCATTGGTTTATCATTTAAGTCAGTATTGAGGTTATATGTTTTATTACCGGTCACTTTCTTTTGATGTTACTCATATCTGAAAGTTAACTTATTTATTTAGTTTCAAAAAAGCAAAGAAAGGGAAAATGTCATAAATGGAGACTGGTTTATGTGTTTGCTTTTAATCACATGAGAATGTTTTGCAACTTTTACGACAGGCATCTGGACATTGGGGCGAGCGCGTGCTGCGGAGTGTAGCTAGAACGTGTGCCTGTGCTGAAATTGTTAAACACCAAGCAGAAAATGGAAAATATTGGAGATTGGCAAAAAGAATGAATCAGCAAATGGATCAGGCGGGACTAGACAGGAATAACCAGACAGGAATAACCAATCAAGAGTCCAGAGCCAGTGAACAATTTTTGTCTAAGGCAGGAAAATACTTGCTTTTAAACCTCGTGCTGACGTGGCCAGTAGTCTGCGTCTTGCTGACATACTTACTGCTGCACAGCACGTTGTACAAGGGGGTTTCACTAGGGGGCACTGTTGAGAACTCAGGCCAGATAGAGGTGTTCTCAATGTCAAAGGCACCTGGCCTCGCACGACAATGTCTTGCTTACGTGGACACTGTCCGTCCTTGGACAAAGAAAATGGTTGATAGGAACAGACTTGCATCACGTTACCGCCTTGTCACATGACACGGGAGGTAACACTATATTTTATACGTATTAGTTTTAATATAAATATATACGTTTTTTAACATTTGAAAATGTCTTTATTTGTTAAATTAAATATGTAAGCAAGTTACTACCAGCCAGCCACTGAAGCTGCAACTACTAAGCAACCAACCAACCATAGATAAGTGCTTTAGACAAATTCAACATTTCAGATATCAGCCCGATAGCTACAATTAGCTGACTTATATTTAAACTTTGGAACTTTTGAAATTTGCCCCCGAAGCAGCTGCCGGCTCCTGATCCGCCATGTCTCCTTGGTCTTGTCAACTTCCTCTGCTGGTGAAACTGCAGCTTGCATTATTAGAGTAACACCACTTATGTTTTGATGGTGTGATCTTTTCCCGTCATGTTTATAAATGTACAATACATCGTCTAAGTATGTCTATGACAGCAGTAGCTCAGGAGTTTGAGTGGGTTGTCCACCCGAGAATGCTACTGTTGTGTCCTTGGGCAAGACACTTAACCCCCCTTGCCTGCTGGTGGTGGTCGGAGGGACCGGTGGCGCCTGTGTTCGGCAGCCTCGCCTCTGTCAGTGTGCCTCAGGGCAGCTGTGGCTATGTTGTAGCTCATCCCCACCAGCGTGTGAATGTGTGTGTGAATGGGTGAATGACTGATTGTGTCGTGAAGCACCTTGGTGTCATGGTCTGTGTCGGCGTCTCATCTCATGTGTCTCCTTTTGTCCTCCATTTGTCTCTAGGTGCTCATTTTGTGTCTTCTAGCGCCCTCATGTGTCGTGTCTGCATCTTCATGTGCCTCCTGGTGTTCTCCATCCCTCTTTAGTTCCCTTCGGTGTCTCATAGCGCCCTCATGTGTCCTTTGTCTGCATCTCTATATTGTGTCTTCTGTTTGTAGGCCCTCGTATTATCCCCTTAGGTCCGGTGTTTTATTAAGTCATCCTCAGCCTCCTCCAGTCTGTAGCTCCAGCCTTGTCCCCAACTCAGTGTGTGTGTGCGTGCGTGCGTGTGTGTGTGTGTGTGTGTGTGTGTTATGTCCTCCTCCAGATAGTTTGTGTGAGTCCTTCCCTCAGTCTCTAGGTTTAAATTTTGTATTTTAGGTTTATCTGCCCTTCTCTGTTCTGTTTCCCTATTTAGATTATTATTGTTGCCTGCCTTCCCTCCAGCAGCTCACTCCGCACACCTGCTACCTGTTTTCCTGATTGCCCCTCCCAGTCTATTTAAGCCCTGTCTTGTCTTTGTCTTGTGTCAGTCCATTAATGTTTGTTGATTCTGTCAGTTTAGTCCCTCTGTGTTTAACCAGAGTTTCTTGATCCCCAGATAATAATCTGCTTTTTGACCTTTTGGATTTTTGGCCTTTTGGATTTTGACTCCCAGTTTGGATTACCTTGGTTTTTGGCTCACCTACAAAATAAAGACCTTTTACCTAAAATCTTCATCCCTGCCTCCGTGTCATCCTGGGTACTGCATTTTGGGTCCACACCACCGTTTCATGACACTTGGGGGGGGTTGTAGAACCCTAAGAAGGCGCTACAAAAATACAGGCCATTTTACCATGTCCATGTGTATGTTATTTTTCTTCAAATTAGTGTCTAAGTGTTCTATTCTATTGTATGCGATTCTATTTTAAATATTACTGCATATTATACAGATGTTTTTATTATTCTAATATTGAGATGCACAATTTCCAATGATGTGTTAATTTTAGTATTTTCCATTAATTATTATTAAAAGAATTATAATTATAGAGTTGAAAATAATTGCAATAGAAGAAATGTATATATATTTTAGTCGACTGAAATTAAAACAAATCTGGTGAATAAAACATGACTAAAATTAAAATGAAAGTCAAAAGACTAAAACCAACGCTAAATAACATTTCTTGTCAAAACTGACGCTGCTTACATCTGAACTGGAATGACACAAGCTGGTTTTAATGGTTGTGATGGTAAATATCCTGACCATTCTGGCGTTTTGTTTCTGAGCAGAGAACACCTCTCTGTCTGCTCGGTCATCAGTGGGACCAGGTCCAGGTTTCTATGGTTACTGGTACTCTAGTTGTGTCAGAGAACCATAATGTAGCAGAAGAGCCAAACTAACAAGACTTACATCCAGATTGTGCTTCATTATCATGTCGACTGTATGGAGGTACATTTGGTGCAATAACAGTTGCGTCTTGTTACTAGGAACTTGAAGTCACAGAGAAACTTTCAGAAAAATCCTTCTGTGACTTCAAGTTCCTAGTGACAAAAACACAAATGTTATTGCACCGAATGTACCCCCATACAGCTGCACCAGTTACACAAGTAACACCAGTTAACCTGAAGCATCCTTCACAAGCTTCAAGACCTTGATGCATAAACACTGACTGCTGCTGGACAAAGAAATCCAAGAATGTGCAAAGACAACATGGAAACTCCCTCTCCCTTGCCAGGAGGTGAACCCAGGCCTAGGGCTGGGCGATATGACGATTTTAGACCGTTTTACGATCTACACATCTGACGGTCTGTCATTTTTGAGAGACCGTTTTATCACGATTCACAGCTCTGCTGTTGAAATTCTGCCTCTGAATGAAAAGGAACTTACCCCAGGCGAATGACACGCCTTTGTTTGACCCTTAACCAATCAGAGTGAGTCATAGTAATATATTAGTGCCCCGCTTGTTTTCACCTGTGTGTGAACAAACATGGCTTCGGTCGCGGCTGAGAGCGACAACGAGGTTTTCGTTCCGAAGAGGAACGCAGGGTTTCCTTAGCGCGCGGCGCTAACAACTTAGTGACGTGACATGTCTCGGAGAAAGCGTAAAAACACGTTGGACGCTTCTTTTGAAGCAGGAAAATAACACCGCTTCTTAAGCAGAGCAATACGCCGCCTCGGCTCGTTCACCCTCTGCCGAGCCGGTGTCGGTACCGGACTGAGCTCGGTCACTGGGTCGTTGGAGCTGCCCCGTGACTGCCTGAAGGAAAACCAGCGGGTTTCATCAGACTCGTAGTTTCTTGTTTTTGCTGGGGACCCCTGTATTTTACCGCTCCCTCCTGCAGTCTTCCCCTATTAATATTTAAAATGATTGTGTAAACTCCGTGTATCAATGGAAACAATCTCTGCCTCTGCCAGCTGCAGTAAATGTAGTCTCCAAATAATAAGAGGTGCATTTATTTGTGTATCTCCTTTGATCCACATTAGTGTTATTCTCAGCACCAGAACAGTGAAGCAAAGAAACAGATTCCTGAGTTTGTTAGTAATTTTATTTATTAGGTGCATCTAACCTGTTCTATTTTTCTCTGAAATGAGATCAAATCAGTGCTTCTATGGGTTGGCTCCAATCTGCACTGGAAATTTTTACTTTATTTAGAGACTTGTTGCAGAAAATATTCAGAATGCGCAGTTTTTTGCTACCACAAGCGATCTCTGGTCCAGCCGCACATCAGAGCCGTATTTGAGCTTAACTATCCACTACATGAGCAACTGGGAGCTACATAGTATTTTGAACAAGTTAATGTTTGCACAATACGTTTGCAATTGACATGTTTGCACTTTAAATATGTTTACGATTTTAATTTATGTTAAGTTACTTGAAAAACGAGAAAAACTGATTTTTGTAATTGTTTCTCTCAGGGCTTTTATCATCTCTGGTGTGAGTTTAAAATATAAGTGTGTTAGCACTGTGCTGATTACCCCTAATACGAATAAATGTTTATTTATTCAATGTTTCTCTTCTTTAATACGCAATTGAAGTTATGCTATTCATGGATAAAAAATCGTGATAAAATCGAAATCGTGATAAAATATTGGAAAAATCGTGATATTCTATTTTTGCCATATTGCTCAGCCCTACCCAGGACCATCCTATTGCAAGGCAGGATTATCACTTGTGTTTTGATGGAGCTTAACACAGCTGTGTGTGATGTTACATGCACGGACTGGAGATGTGGGGTGTGGTTAGCGGAAGAAGCAAAAGATGTTCACTAATGGTAACCGGCGTTTTGGTTGAAGCGATGGAGATGATGCCTCTTCTCACATGGATTCAATTCTAGTCCAGATTGTATTTATTTTCAGGTGTGATAGGTAGAAGGCCACAGAGAGAAACAGCATGTCTGTGTCATGTGTCGAAAATTATGGGATTTGATTTGTGCCAATAGTATCAAGAAAAACAGGTTGGAGATCAAACAAATATTAAGTTAGGGTGTGAACTGTCACTCAAGAGAAACCACTGTCCTATGGGAGAGGACTTCTCAGAAGTCCCACCCACCAAAAGGGTTGTGTCAGATTTGGAAACAAAAACTCAGGGATTGCTAAGGAGAAAGCCAGAAAGTGTAAGTGCAAATCTGGTAGTGAGAGCAAAGCTCTGAGCAGCGAGAATGAAACAAAGGAAATTGATAATAAAAACACATAATGGGAAACAGAAAAAGGAAACATACTTTATTACTCATTTTAAGAAGTAGATTCAGATCGTAAGTTTTTCTTTTGAAACAATTTTTTTTCCTCTAGTCAATATTTTTGCTCTGTCAATTTCTTAAATTTTGTTTGAACGTCAAAGTGTTTTTCTTGATCATTTTAAGAATCTGATTCAGATCGTAAGTTTTACTTTTGAAACATTTTTTTTCTCAATGTTTTAATATTTGTTTGATCTCCAAAGTGTTTTTTCTTGATATCCTTTTGGCACAAATCCCATCCCATTGGTAGTGACTGATCACGGCCTGAGGAATGGAGCTACCACAGCTGTGCTGGACGTCAGGAGCATCATGGAGAACAGGAAGTCAGATCCGTGTTCAGGAGCACCGGTGTTGAATAAAATATGTAAAAGAAAAACATCCCAGTATCACGTTGTGATTTTTAAGGTTTTAGGTCCAGTAAATATCTACACATGCCCACACACACACACACACACACACAACATGCCCTATAGGTTATAAATTGTAAGTCGCTTTGGATAAAAGTGTCTGCTAAATGAACACACACACACACACTCACACACACACATCTAAAGTATCATTTTGCAGCAACCAATTCTCAGAAGACAGGGAAGAAACAGTTTTTTCTGCTTTGGCTAAGTTCGTCCTGTCCCGTCGTTTAAAACATCTCTGTAACCCCGTAGGTTTATCTGCCACAGCCGTGAACTGGTCTGATGCTGGTTCTGATGTTATGTCCACTCATCAGGATCTGATGATTAACTCACACCTCACATCTGGCCTACGAAACAGCAGAAACCAGAACGTGTGCTGTAGACCTCGCCTGTCCGCCCTAACATACTAACAGAACACGCATCTCAGGTCAACAAGTGAAGGGAAGAACCATTTCCTCTCATGTCTTTGCTGTTCCTTCTGCATACGTAGGTGTGATATTTGCTCCCCTTCACACTCTGCTGCCCACACACACACACACACACACACACACACACACACACACACACACGCACACACACACACACACGCGCACACACACACACACACACACGACTAACATTGCAGTCACCTCTCACAGGGCACACGTTTAATTCACAAACCAACAATCAGTTCAGGGTTTTAGCTTTAAATGTAAATGACCAAATCAAAGCTCGATCACATCCGTAAAAGCAGCAACGGCGCTGCTGGAGATCAGAGTTCATCATCTTTACACCCTGATTGTCACATTGTTGGTCTTCCTACACAAAGATCTGGCTTTAGATGGCTTACACTGTTGGACATTAATAGTGATTAATCCTGTTTAGAGCCGTGTCACCAGTCAGCTCGTGGTTATACAACTGAACACACAAACAAGCAGGTTTGGTGATAAAAGGCATTGAGACTGCCGGTGTATTTCTACAGGTCTGTGGAACTGGCTGATAAAGGAGTGAATGGGAGGAGCCAACAGAAGGTCACTCTTGTGCCCACCTGTTGACACCACTGTGGTCTGATCCTGCACTGCTGAAAATAGTCTGCCTGGCTTACAGCTGGACCTGCCTGACACCAGCAGGACACCATCTGCAGGGATATCAGTAGCAGGTGACATCTGCCACCTAAAGAAAGTTTCTGTGCAGGAAGAAAACACTCAACACTTTACATGGATGGATGCATAATGTGAAGAGTCATCTAGAAATAACTGCTGATTTCTAACTGAGTGGTCTGTTTCAGGGAAATAAGGCTGTAAAGTTTTAGCCTGACGAGCCATCCTTTATAAAGTGGGTGGAGAAAGTTTTCAGATTCCCGTCAATTTTTCACTTTTTATGTTGCAGCCGTTTGCTGAAATCAAATAAATTCTTTTTTTTCCTCATTAATGCACACACACACAGCACCCCATAGTGACAAAAACAGAACTTGAGACATTTCTGCAGATTTAATTAAAAAGACAAACTGAAATATCACATGGCCCTGGGGATTCAGACCCTTTGCTGTGACTCTCATATATTTAACTCAGGTGCTTTTCATTTCTTCTGATCATCCTTCATTGGAGTCCAGCTGTGTTTGATTATACTGACTGGACTTGATCAGGAAAGACACACCTGGCTATATAAGACCTTACAGCTCACGATGCATGTCAGAGCAAAGGAGAATCATGAGGTCAAAGGAACTGCATAAAGAGCTCAGAGACAGAATTGTGGCAAGGCACAGATCTGGTCAAGGTTACAAAAACATCTCTGCTGCTCTTAAGGTTCCTAAGTGGCCTCCATAATCAATAAATAGAAGATGTTTGGGAAGACCAAAACCTTTCCTAGAGCAGGTTGTGTGGACAAGCTGAGCTACCGAGTACCCCAGCTAAACTAACCAACACACTGACTGAAACTTGCTCTTGGTGTGTGTCGTGCCAACAGAAGCAGACTGGCAAACAGAGTGACTCGCCTGAGAAAAAATGTGCCAGTAGATGCGTCCAGAAATAATGACACAGGTGATAAAACGCCAATTTCTATGATCTCCGAGCTTTCGTAGATCGTCATCACCTTACAATCCTTAACGGTCTTATATTGTCAGATCGCATGGCCCGACTTCCAACCCCCCNNNNCCCCTTACCCGTGTCTTCTGCTCCAATCGCCAGGCCCCCACTCCACCCCCCCCCCCCCCACCCCCCACCCCCAACCTTAACTGTCTTGCTATTGCTAACCTCCCCGCTGTGGCGTCCGGGATTTGAATTTGCATTCGAATTATCGGAGATCCCTTTTCGTACAGTTGTGGTGGAAAATGGCACTTTCGGCATTGTTGGCTGATGCAAAAGGTGACTGAACAAGCGTTTGTTTTCGACGTGAGTGAGGAGTGAGCATGTGTTGAGTAAAGAGTGAAAAATTGACGGGGGATCTGAACACTTTCCGTAACCATTTTATGTAAATATATAGTTTGTCTTTGTGGGGTCAGAGTTGGCTTTCAAACTGTCTCTGCAAGCAACTGGACAATGCTAGGACCACTCAGAGCAACCAACACCGCTACAGAATCAGTCAATGAGGCAGGTCGCCATACACACTCAAGAAAGAAAACACATCTTTTGAAAATAAACAACTTGAGGGTTATCTGTAATTCAAAGTGCTTTACAGAAGCAAGAACAGCAAACACAATAAATCAAACAAAGAAATGTAGATATTTATCTCAGATTCAACAAACAGATAAAAGGCATAGTCAAAAGGTTAGCAGTTACAGTGCAGGAAGTGCAGCATAGCTAACATTTATTAAAAGGCTGATGAACACATGAAGGGTTTTAATTTAGGTTTAGATTTTTAATTTAGATACATTTAGATTTAAAATTTCTAGAGTTGGGGCACATTTCAGGTCACGAGGAAGCTGATTTCCATCTGTGTGGAGCAAGGTAGCTAAAAGCAGTATCACCCTGTTTGGTTCTGACCCGGTTCCACCAGCTGACTACTTCCTAAGGATCTCAGAGGCCTGCTGGGCGTATATACAGGAAGAAGATCCGACATGTATTCTGGCCCCATGCCATTGACAGATTTATAGATTGGTAGAAGCACTTTGAAGTCGAATAGGTAAGAATTATAGTGAAATATTCACAAAACAGTTTTTCTCCTTAACAAATGGCCAAAGAGGGATGCAGTCTTTTACAATCTATGAGCCCACAGGGTTGCCAAGGCTACGCTAGCAAGCACTGCAGCAAACATTTGTAATTCGTCACTGGCCGACAAGAAGCAGCAGCACTTTGGAAAGGCCAGTGAAAAGGAGCGACCCAGAAGTTATTTCTTGTACCCCTAAGAAGCCACGGCATATTCTTGTTTTGTTGTAAATCACGTTAGCAAACGTTGAGCTAACAATGCTAACACTGAAAGAGAACCACATATTCAACTCTAAATAATCTAAAGTTACTTTTCAATAACCAACAACTCAATATTAATTAATGCATCTACTTATCAGCTTAATGTGTATGGCTCCTCTTTGCTTGTCATCTAGAATCTTCTGGTGCTGATCCGTAACTGGCAACAGCCATGAAACTCAGGAAGAGGGAAGTCATTTGTTTTGAAACATGGCCTGCAGTACCCCAATTTCACCACAGGATGTCATTATTATTTCATGCATAAGTACCTCTATCTGCTCATGTCTCAAAGGAAAGCATAAATCTCAATTGACCAAAGTTTAGGCAAAGTCAATTGTGCACTGTTCCTGAGCTGAAGCCATCTTTGTAGTTTTTCTGTGTTGCGGCTCTGGTGCTAAGCCCAATCAGCATCTTCACAAACAAAGAGAGCTGTGACTGGCTTGACCTGAAACAGTTCGGGCCAATAGTAGACCTGCTGAGGCTATAATCGAGCATGGCTTGTCTCACCTGAAGAGTACTTTGCTATTGCACAGTTTTCTAGATTTCTAAGCTAATAAAAATCATGGATGCCAAAAATAGAAACACAAACAAGATCAGATCTGATTTAATGTTTTTTCCCCTTAATAACTTAGGATAATAAACTGGACGTTGAAATTAAATAAACTTAGTTCAAGTGTGTTTCAAGACCAAAATCATGTCAGTGAGAAACACATAAGAACCTCAAGCAACCTGTGTACGAGGAGATTTTCATTATTAAAGTAATTTATGCACAAGGTTATTTTTAGTGGCCAGTCAGGGAGGCTGGGAATAAAGGAAGAAAGGTGCCACTGAAAAAGGACAAAACCAAAAACATCACATGACAAAGAGAAAAAAAAACCTGGCCCTAAACCCAAACCTGGTGTCTTTGTCCAACTTCAACTTTGTCTAAATTTAACTCCGTTGTGATGCTGCGGTCTGAACCAGTCTGCCTGAGGCAGAATGAAACTGGTCTGATACCGATCTATGATCTGATTGGTCTGAAACAAATGTGAGGTAGGGGTGGGGCCTCATGATTGAGTTTCAGCTTTTGGATCCCAACATCCTTAATGTACCACTGGCCCTGACGTTAGGTGCATGGGTCATAAATTCATCTGCTAAGAAGTCAGATCTGGTTCTTCAGACCTGACCCCATTACCTTCCTAACTGTCTGCTAAGGTCCTCCTACGCCTGCTTCGCCTTCCTTAATCTGATCTCTACAGGATTAGCAGTCAACACACTAACAGCATATGTCTTCACTAGTCTTATGTGTTGTCTGTTACCAAGGCAGACAGCCTCGAATTAGCACACATGGCTGGGAGTTACAGGCATCATGACTCCCAAATAGTTCCTCACAAGCAGTCCTAGGAGCTTACAGAGCCGAGCTAAACCAAATGATCCAGATCCCGTAAAAGAGCGGGAATTCCCATCAGCCCAAGCTGGTTCTTCATGTCTGTCTAAGCAAAAGCAGTAGTGAGGAAACGGCTTTGCTCCTCACGCCGCTTCTTGTTTATTTGCATGTTTGTCACACCTCAGTGCAGTGTTAGTTTCACTGGCGAAAAATTTTTTTGTAGTGAATAAAATTTTTGCAAATGAAAATGAAGACTAAATTATGACGACTATTGATAAGCATTTTAATGACGAATGAAGAACAGAAACAGAAAGCAAAATCCAATCAGAAAATGGAAAGATGGGAGAGCAGAAAAAAGAACCAATCAGCAAAAAGGGCAGGTGGGGCTAGATGAGAAAAGAACCAATCAGAGTCCGGAGCCAGCCGCTGTGTGAACAAGCTACCAGTAACCACAGACATCAAATGTTGAACAGTTTATGTCTAAAAGGAGAAAATGTCCACAGCTGGGAGGAAAATCGTTAAAGGTGATGATCTGAAAAGTGTTTCCTTGGTTGTAAAAGTTCCGGTGTCAGCAGCGAGCGTTGGTAAGGGTGCTGCTACTCGTATTTTATCAGCATTCGTGTCTTTGTGAGGACAAAAACCATTCAGAAAGCTCACCTTGGTAAATTAGTGCCAGTAAAACTCACCTGAAAACAATTCTTACCTTTTTGTTTACCTCCTTAAATTATTAGAGTAACACCTTTACATGTATTGATTATGTAATTTCCTGTCATGTTTACATGTTATACAGATTTATCCTCTTTTATGAACACTCAAACTGTCAGCGTTCATTTTGTTGTTTTTTATTTAAACAATTGGAGATATAGTTTTATTGATCCAAAGTGTGAAATGAGAAGTTTTCATATTCCTTTAGGTGTAGTTAACATTTCCTTTACAGACATTGGAAATGATCGCATTAGGAGAAAAATAAATTAGTTTTAGTCGACTAGAATAAGACTAAAATTTAAACAAATTGGACGACTAAAATGTGACTGAAATTATAAAAAAAGTTTTGTAAAAAACCTAAAATTAAATTACATGTTTTGTCAAAACTAAAGGGCGAGTAACGCCTAAATTAACTTTTTTGCTGATAACCTGTATAAATGAGTGTCTAATGGTGATGTACACATGTGTAATCATTAGTGTGGCCGTTAAGTGCAACTTACTTTAAATTTAATATTTCAGCCCAAAACCATGATTCTATCTCCATCTTCAGGTTAAAAACTCTGCTCCACATTCATGTAGAACCAGCTGTGGCTGACGGCTACGCTGAAAAACGTGACGTTGTCAGCAAATTACCAAGTGGCTGCACCGCACTGGTCTCCAGGTGGGGCAGCCGCACCTCCACCTGACTCAGCCACTCACACATTAGCGCTCTGAGCCACTCTCCTCCTTGAAAAAAGACCCTCCTCCCCTTTTCATCTGATTATCGCATTTAACAGGAAATCCTCCAGAATGCTGCAGGAGCTGTGTCTGCTCTTCTCCTGAGGGGGTAAGTCTTGTGTGAGTGCGTGCACGCGCCCGTTAACAACTCGTTTTTAGATGGAGAAACTGCGACAGCAGGCGGGGGTGTTGAGGGGGGTGCGGTCTACCACTGCCTCAGTGCCACTCTTTTGGTCTGCCAGGAGACGCCTCTTTCAGAAGCGTTTTCCTAACAGGAAGTGTGGATAAAATACGTCTCCACCCAGGCCTTGACCCTCACTTTAACACTGCTTCAGTGTAGACGACACAAGTGCACACGAAATGCGGTTTTGAAGTGAAGGTTTACAGTTAGCCACCCTAAACCGCATTTTTAAGCTTCATGCTCAGCATTTGCATAGAACTCGGGTCAGGACTTGGACTAGACCTCTCCGTAGTCTTCATTAGTTTTACTTCAGCCAATCAGAGGTGGACATGCTTGGGATGTTTTTATTATTGTTGTTCTGCTGCAGAACACAGGTTTGTTTCAGCTTGATGGTCAGACATTGTCCTTCAGGACTTGACAGAAGAATTCATGGTTCACTCATCACAACAGGCCCAGACCATCACACCGCCAAATTTCACCGCCAAAATGCTCTTTTTCTGAAATGCAGTTTGACATTTACACTTACACCAGGTGTAATGAGAAACACACCCGGACAGTTTAATAAACTGACAGTGATCTTATGAAACTTATGATCTTATGAAACCTAACCATCAACAGCAGGACAAGATATCGCCAAATAAAAACTGGAGATCATCACAACAACCACACGAGGAGGCCAAGTACCAGGGAGGGTGACTGGTCCAGGTGAGGTACAGACGTGGTGTTCTAGACAGTAAAGCTGTTCCCACACAGCCAGATGGTTCTGGCCCTGAACTCCAGCTGGACTCTTTCAGAGCTTCTCCTTGTGGATGCTTCCGTGCAAAAACGAAAAGCATCTTGGTTTAACCCTTGTATTGTGTAAGAAAGCTGTTTACATCTGTGGTGTTAGCGGGTCCGTTTGGACCCATGATTTAAAAATGCTTGAAAATGCTTAAAATCACCAGTTTTCTTCAAATGTTGTTTTTCAGCTAATTGCTAGCTTAGTATGTATTCATATGAATGGAACCAGTGTGTGAAGTGTGTTTTAGTTGGCTCGACAGACAGTATTTTAAAATATACCACTCATTTTTGATTGCAAAAACTGTTTAAATTCAATAAATATATATTTTTTCTTATAGAATGAGTAATAATAAACTATAAATGTGTTATAAACTAATATTAAACTGCACCTACCAAAAAAAATTAATAATTTTTTTACCATTTAAAATTATTAACAATTAAGATCTTTGGTGTTTCGGGTCAAAACAAACTTGCTTGGATAAACGGCAGAATAAAGACAACAAGTCTACTTCTTTTTTCCCATAAAACCGACTTTTATCTAACCAGACCAAGTAACCAAACAATTTAACCATAAAATGAACAATGATAAACAACACTGTGTGTGTGGTTTTGTGCGCGCACGTGCACCTGCACTGACCATAAACTGACCATTGAAAATAATATGGTGTTAGTGCAGGCATGTTGTTCTGAATTAACCATGATCTAAACAATGTAAACAAACCATAATTTGAACTGTGTGTGTGTGTGTGTGTGTGTGTGTGTGTGTGTGTGTGTGTGTGTGTGTGTGTGTGTGTGTGTGTGTGTGTGTGTGTGTGTGTGTGTGTGTGTGTTGGTGATGTGGGCCATAACTGCACATTGGGCCGTAATAGATCCTCGGAGCAACCCATAGCTTTTAAGTGATGCATACAGCAGCCAGTTTTCTCCACCAGGTCATTTTGGACCCGGAACACCACAGATGTAACTTCTTTTTTTTTTTTTGACACCTTTAGAATTGACCAAAATTGTGAAAATTGATTTAGCTGCATTTAAATAGGTGTGTCTGAGGATTAGAAGAAGAAGAAAAATATATAATTTCTATAGCGCCTTTCAAGATAAAAATCACGAGGCACTTCACAAAAAATGTAAAAATATAAAAAAGAATTTAGAAAATGGTTAAAATATATTTAAAATGAGCAAAAAATAGACAATTGTGATTAAAAAAATGTTAAGAAAGAGAGAGAGTGAATAGGAAAGAGAGAAATCAGTGGATCCTGAGGAAGGTGGAATAGGTGGGGAGAGCAGAATAAAGAGAGAGAGGTGAAGAAGGTCATACAAAAGCCAGCTTGAACAAGTGAGTCTTCAGCTGCTTTTTAAAGGAGACCACTGAGTCCATTGATCTCAGGCTCAGGGGGAGAGAGTTCCAGAGTCTGGGGGCCACAGCAACAAATGATCTGTCACCATTGGTCTTTAGCCTGGTGCTGCACAACCAGTAGGCTTTGATCACTGGACCTCAGGGACCTGCTGGGGGTGTAGGGACTAAGAAGATCACCAATGTAAGATGGTGCTTGTCCATGTAAGGCCCTATAGACTGTGTGTGTGTGTGTGTGTGTGTGTGTGTGTGTGTGTGTGTGTGTGTGTGTGTGTGTGTGTGTGTTGGTGATGTGGGCCATAACTGCACATTGGGCCGTAATAGATCCTCAGAGCAACCCATAGCTTTTAAGTGATGCATACAGCAGCCAGTTTTCTCCACCAGGTCATTTTGGACCCGTAACACCACAGATGTAACTTTTTTTTGAGACCTTTAGAATTGACCAAAATTGTGAAAATTGATTTAGCTGCATTTAAATAGGTGTGTCTGAGGATTAGAAGAAGAAGAAGAAAATATAATTTCTATAGCGCCTCTCAAGATAAAAATCACGAGGCACTTCACAAAAACAAAAAATGTAAAAATATTAAAAAGAATTTAGAAAATGGTTAAACATATATTTAAAATGAGCAAAAATAGGCAATTGGGATTTAAAAGAAAAAATGTTAAGAAAGAGAGAGTGAATAGGAAAGAGGGAAATCAGTGGAGAGAGAGGGGTTGAAGAAGGTCATACAAAACCTGAACAAGTGAGT
Organism: Nothobranchius kuhntae; assembly: GCA_006942095.1. Taxonomy (NCBI): domain Eukaryota; kingdom Metazoa; phylum Chordata; class Actinopteri; order Cyprinodontiformes; family Nothobranchiidae; genus Nothobranchius; species Nothobranchius kuhntae. The sequence goes on from SSNQ01034338.1 coordinate 544,734, forward strand.
CTTCAGCTGCTTTTTAAAGGAGACCACTGAGTCCACTGATCTCAGGCTCAGGGGGAGAGAGTTCCAGAGTCTGGGGGCCACAGCAGCAAAAGATCTGTCACCTTTGGTCTTTAGCCTGGTGCTGCACAACCAGTAGGCTTTGATCACTGGACCTCAGGGACCTGCTGGGGGTGTAGGGACTAAGAAGATCACCAATGTAAGATGGTGCTTGTCCATGTAAGGCCCTATAGACCAGAACCAGGATCTTGAAATGAACCCTGGCGTTGACTGGCGGCCTCAGAGAGATAAGAGGAGAACCACTCCAGAGCAGATCCTGATAGGCCTACCCATTCTCTCAGCCTCTCCAGTAGCAGGTGATGGTCAACAGTGTCAAAGGCTGCAGTCAGGTCCAGCAGGACCAGAACAGAACAGTCCCCTGCATCACTGTGAGTCAGAAGGTCATTAGAGACCCTAAGAAGAGCTGTTTCAGTAGAATGAGCTCTAAGGAAACCTGACTGGAAGCAATCAGATGTTATGTTCATCAAGAGCAGCTGTGTGTTGTTTAGCCACAACCTTTTCCAAGATCTTGGAGATGAACGGAAGTTTAGAGATGGGTCTGAAGCTGCTAAGGAGAGGCGTCAAGACTCGGTTTTTTAAGAAGAAGGTGGATTACAGCGTTCTTAAAGTAAGCAGGGACCTGACCAGAAACCAGAGAAGCATTAATAATGGAGAGCACGCTGGGACCGATGGACTGAAAAGCACTTTTAAACAAAGATGAGGGTAAGATGTCGAGGGGGCATGCAGAGGTCTTCATAGAGTTAACTAGTTTGGTTAACTCAGGCAAAGAAACAGGAGCAAAGCTATCTAGGACGATGGGCCTGGTTGGAGTCGGGAGAGGCAGCGATAAGGCTGAAGGAGAGATGCTAGATCTAACCTTACTGACTTTGTCCACAAAGAAAGACAGAAAGTTCTCACAGTCTGCAACAGAGTGGATGGAGGCTGTAGGAGAGGCAGGAGAGACGATGCTGCTGATGGTGTTAAACAGCACCTTGGGGTTCCCTTTGCTCTGGGACACCAGGTTGGAGAAATAGGACACCCTGGCATCTCTGACTGCAGAGCTAAAGGATGTCAGAAGATCCTTTAGGTGCAGCAGATGGACGTGGAGATGGGTTTTCTTCCACAAACGCTCAATTTTTCTGCATTGGCGCTTCAGGCTGCGAAGGCTGTCATTAAACCATGGAGTAGGGTTCACTGCAGGAACTGATCTGGTTCTGACAGGACAGATGTTGTCCAGAATGGAGAGGCAGTGCTCGTTGAACTGAGAAGTTAAGGAATCTGGGTCGTTATCAGAAGAACAGGATGAATCAAAAGCAGCAGAAAAATTGCTAGCTGTGCTCTCATTAAGAAAACGAGAACTAACCATACGCGAGCAGGAGGTGGGGACACAGAAACTGACAAGTTAAAGAAAATGCAATGGTGATCTGAAATATAAACGTCCTCAGGACAAACACTGTGAGCATTTAGACTCAGGGTAAAAACAAGGTCTAGAGTGTGCCCCCTGGTGTGTGTGGGGCCAGAAACATGCTGGGTAAAGCTGAAGGAGTCCATAAGGCTGGAGAAATTCATGGCAAAGTGATCAGAGGGATCATCAACGTGGATGTTAAAATCACCAACAATCACCAGTCTGGACAGCTTCACAGTGGAGGGTAGAAAGTCACTAAACTCCTGAAGGAAAGAACTGTTTGGACCAGGTGGACGATAGACCACAGCACAGTAGAACGGGTCTTTACGCCCGACTTTAATCAGCTGCAGTTCAAAGGAAGCAAAGTAACCAGAGGTTGTAGAGCTACATGGAAGATGGTCTCTGAAAACAACAGCTAGGCCTCCACCACGACCAGAACCCCGGGGCTGACTAAGAAAAGAATAACCACTCGGGCAGAGTTCAACCAGACCAGAATAATCAGATGTTTGCTGCCAAACTTCAGTCAGAAACAGAAAATCCAGGTTTTTAGAGAGAATTAGATCATTGAGCAGGAAGGACTTGTTGTTAACAGAGCGGGTATTTAATAGAGCCATGCTGAGTGAGGTGGAGGAATCAGAAACTACAGAAACAGCTGGAGTTAGTGGACGTAAATTAGCAGGGTTAGATCCACGGTGTTTATAAAAACCACTTATGGAGGGAACAGGAGGAGAAACCACTGAGGAATGAGGATAAACCAACCTTAAAATCTTGGCCGGATGAACCGCGTCACAGCGCGACCTGGCGGGAATGCGAAAGTGGTGCTCAGGTCACCAAACAAAGGACAAGAAGCTAGAAGATCGCGCCGATGTTTACTAGATAAACCACGCTTTAAGAGAAGTCTTATTCTCACCTGGATTCCTGCTCATTTACTCCTTTTCCTCTGACGTTTTCCCGGGACTGGATAAACATAGCTGGAGGCGCCCTGGTTGGAATCGTCGTTTGGCTCCAGGCCAGTGCGCCACTCAGGTAAACAAACAGGGAGGTACGTCCTCCTCGGTGCATCTTGGGCGATCGTGAACGAACGGAAGGACAAAAGAGTCTGGCGATCGTAGGAGATGGTAGCAGGGACACTACTGAAGAGGATCGCAGACAGGAGCAAGGTGGAAAAGAGGAGGTTAGTGGAGAAAAGTTTGAAAAAGTGGCCGGTGACTGCGGTTAAGCCAAGCACAGGCGCCATCTTGTTACCGACCGGAGAAGCCTCATTCCAGGACAAAAGAGGAAAGTCTACTTTTTACATAGTTAAACTTGAAAACGGGTCAATTTTGACCCTAACACAACAGAAGGGTTAAATAGTAGTTTAGAACTGGCATAGGTTTGGGTAATGACCTGTCCAAGTGTAGCCCCGCCTCTCACCCAATGACAGCTGGGTAACCAGTTCCAGATCTAGGGCCTAATCCCAGTACTCGCACTTGCACCCTTGCGCCCTTCAATTGCACGTTCCCGGTTAGGGGTGCGAGTGCGTAGGGTGTCCCGATTCTCAAGTGCGGAAGTTGACCACGCCCCCATTGCACCCTTAATCTGCACTTCACCCAAGTCAGCAGCGATGCGGACCTTGGGCAAGGGTATTACCCACAAGTCATTGCTGCAGGAGAAAAGGCTCAAGTTCCTTTTCTTAAAATGTTTTTTCTAATGAAATTACTTAATTTTAGGATGATTAGTAGATGCTCTGAATGTTTTAGACAAAGCAGCAATGAAGTAAAATTTATTTCAGATAATTGCTTTGTTGTTTGTTTTAAAGTTGTTAATAAAGGTTTTTGAAAAAAGTCTCACAGCGACCAGCATCCCGGCATGCGTTGCGATCGATGACACAATGCTCCCTGTCTCACACTTGTGTACTACGCACTCGAACCCTACTGCGCACTTTCTCCAAGTGCGCTTTGCTGAAGACCGCAGGGCGAGGATCACCAGGCAGGACCAGGAAATGGATAAAAGTTTGCAGCTTAAAAACCAGTTTACCTTTTTAAATGTAATACTTATTGTTTCAACATTATCAGTTTGTTTTTAATCCAAACACATTTAACCTTCATAAAGGGCTGTTTCTAACCTGGAGACAAATCCTGGACCATCTTACAGACAAAAAGTTGCAGATGCAGATAAAACAGATAACTTCAACTGAGACCTAACGACGTTTTTATAAAGGAGGAAGATGTGAAGAAGAGCTGTGCTCTCCAGCTCTGCTACATGATGTGGTTGAGAGGCAGCAGCAGCAGCAGCAGGATGTGTGGGAGGGCAGGAATTCATCCAAATCACATTCAAACTCTTTCCTGTTCTATCCTTCTCAGAAAATTAATTTTTTCTCACACATGAAGATCCCAGACAAGTAACCATTGGTGTCATGTAGCTGTTAGTAAAAATACCAGTTAGTGTACCGGGAATCTGTTAGGATGCTACAAACAGCTGACTGCCGAATGGAAATAAAAAACTGAAGAAACAAAGACCCTTGGTCCTTGCTTTATCTCCAGATGAACAGACTAGAACGTCTGGAGATCCGGCTGACCGGCCCGAACACTGTCTCTGCTCACATACCTGCTTTATACAAGAGCTCTAACCGGAGATTGCTTGGATCTACAAGCAGCTCTGCATCGGCATGCAAGCAAAGGCGTACTCACCTTTTTCAGTTTGAGGATCTTCAAGCTGCAGACGGTGTGGAAAGGTAGAGCTCACTCTCAGAGCTCACATCACCGAGCCTGTGAAAGCTGTGTGGGCTGAGATAGATTCAGATTGGCTGCCCCCCCCCCCTCCCTCTCTCTCTCTCTCTCCCTTTGCCTCTCCTCATCCTCCCTCTCTCTTTTCTCTCTCACTGCCTTTATCTGCTCTCCATGCGCCTGTCAGAGTGCAGCCATGTGCTTAAAATATCACTGTCAAACAATAGTTCCATGAATGTAACTCCCTACACACACACACACACACACACACACACACACACACACACACACACACACACACACACACACACACAGAGAGAGATGCTCCATGACATAGGGCTCCTACTGGTAGGTGCAGCTTGTTTTCTCATCATTTCCTTCATTGAAGTCAAGAATCTGCTGAAGTTCCTCATTATTAATTAAATTAGTAATTAAGTCACCAACATTCCTTTCGCCATCAGGCTTCAATCATCCAGTAATAACGATAGAATTGGCCGTTTGAGAGAGCCCATTGCATGGTTTAACCCACAGACTGAACTCTGCTGCTCAACATACGAACTAGCTTACCTGCAAACGTGGACATATTAGTAAACTTAATCAGGTATTTAATGGTAGAAGATCTAGCACAAGCAAACACCTTGGTCCTGACTCCAGTACCACGTTCAGTTCTGTACAGGAAGTAGCTTTTCCATCTCCATTTCAATCTAGCTAAACGTTACCTGCTAAGGACATAGGAACCGGCGGGATCTTACCCCCACCCTTACACCCACCCTTTTAAATTTGCTCCTACGCCCTTGTTACCTGGCATGCTGATTTTAAAAATAACGTTTAAATGTTTAAAATAAATGTTATCATCATTTAGTTGATGTGTCAGTGATGATATACACAGTGACACTGTGGAGACGGGTGTGAATGAGCATGCATGCATACACATTTATTCACATGTCTGAGCAGAACCTCCCTGAACCGTCTACAGGTGGTTCAGAATGCCTGTGCTCGGCTTCTGACCAAGTCCTCCAAACACGCCCACATCACCCCGCTTCTCCTCCAGCTTCACTGGCTGCCAGTCAACTTCAGGGTTCATTTCAAGATCCTGGTTCTGGTCTATAGGGCCTTACATGGACAAGCACCATCTTACATTGGTGATCTTCTTAGTCCCTACACCCCCAGCAGGTCCCTGAGGTCCAGTGATCAAAGCCTACTGGTTGTGCAGCACCAGGCTAAAGACCAAAGGTGACAGATCATTTGCTGCTGTGGCCCCCAGACTCTGGAACTCTCTCCCCCTGAGCCTGAGATCAGTGGACTCAGTGGTCTCCTTTAAAAAGCAGCTGAAGACTCATCTGTTCAGGTTTTTTTGTGACCTTCATCACCCTCCCCCTGTTCTATTCTTATTCCACCTTCCCAGGATCCACTGATTTCCCGCTTTCCTTTTTATTTTCTCTCCCTTTCCTTACATTTTTTATTCACATTTTTTTCCTCACTTTAACCATATTTTTAAATAATAAAAAAAATCTTTTTACAGCTGCTTTATAAAAGATCTTTCTTTCTTTCTCTTTAGTAATTTAAATCTTTACTCTTGACTCTCAGAATGTTGGGCTCATATAAAAGTCACATCCTTATCAGATCGGTCCTTCTGTACATCTTTAAAACGTGTTTGCACTAATTCCTCACAGAAAAGCTCCTACTGTAAAGACTGTTGTTGCCATAGCAACTTTACTCAGTCCAAATTTGGTTGGTTTAGACAGAAGGGAGAGCCTACTAGAAATAATTTTAGGCAGCTCTCTTTGATCTGCTCTCTGTTTAATGAACTACTTTGCTGTTGTTCAAGCGGCTTTCTGTCGATCAGTGTTTAATCATGATTAATCCCAGAAGTGTCTGTAGATCAGATCATAAACAACCTTCGAAGCCTCCCTCTGCTAGCTGTTTGGGGCGGGGGTTTACAGCTACCAATAGTGTGTTTGTGGGTGAATTTCTAGACTCTGATGGAGTTCAACATCTTAACTCTGACATCTGGATGACTATTATTGTTTCAATGTTTGTGAAAAGGATTGGTAGCATTTCTATGTTTGTAAACCCAGTCGTATCCTTAGTCCACATAATCTCATTGGTTAAAACGAGGGATGGTGCTTTTTGTATTGTTTTGTGTGGCCATGTGGGTTAACAATCCAAACATAAAAAACAACAACATCATTTGTTTTCTGTCAGTGTTTGGTTCAGGAATTATATACCTGAAATGAGCGGTTTCAAAAAGCCCCTGTTTGTGACATCACAACTGGGGAAATTCACATAGAGCCTCTCTCACCTGTTGGATCCCCACCGACCAAAACTGTTTAGGATCTGACATTTTTGTTACAGAGAAGGGGAGCAAGGACATGCTGGAGAGGCTGGCTTGGGATCGCCTTAACCCTAACCTGCTGCTCCCACCACCTGACCCTGTGGACTTACCCCGGCTTTCCACGGGAGCCGTCAGCAGCACGTTACTGCAGCAGCACGTCATCGCTGCTGATAGGAACCGCTGTGGTCAACAGAACCTTTTCCACTGGAGCCGTCAGCAGCGCGAGTCGGCCGCATCTCAGGAGCAGCATGTCGCGGCCCTTACGTGCCGGTTCTATTTTCTATGCGCGACGCCTCTGAAACGGGTCAAGTTCAACATTTTTGTGGAAGGAAAGACAGGAAATCGGACGCGGAAATGGAGAGAATCTCCCGAGATTTTCAGAATAAAGAAGCGTACTGCCTTCCGGTTGCTTTACTTTAAAAAAGGTTACTAACTGTGCGTCCCCGTGAGAAGTCATCACATAGCTAGCGGTCTCCTTTGTTTTTCAGGTCCGTATTGGCGATTATAAAATGGACAGAACATAAAACACAAACCATGTTGTAATTTTCTCCTGCTTGTTGTTGTGTTTACTGACGAAGTCACTCGCGTGACTTCGTGCTCTGTCGGTGACAGCTGCTCCCTGCTGCTACGCGTCTCGTGGGAAGGGCCAAGCAGCAGTTTACGCGAGCAAGACGTGCTGCTGCAGTAACGTGCTGCTGACGGCTCCTGTGGAAACCCGGGGTAAGAAGAAGATGGATGATTGGTGGATGAATAAAAATGTGATGCAACGTGGAGCAGAGCAGACAGGAGCTCCCATCTACAGGCGGAAACACTTGTTGGTGTATGCGAAACTCTTTGAGGCAGACTGCTTTGCCTAGTTTCCACTGAGTGGTCCAGTCATTGTGGCGTGGTTCATGTCGGGACACTGTTGAGTTCCACGAACATGAACTAGCATGGCTCAGCAGTTAGTTTATGACCAGTGTGGTGCTGAGGTTTACGTGCTTTTAAATGTGATGGTGCATAGAATACTTACAGATTAAAATCATTTAACTGTAACACTGTTGGTAGTACTTTCCCATTTCCACGTATGATAAACGCCCAGCAAATCAGGGGTGGGCGTAGCCAGCTAGCGTTTTCACACCAGCCTAAATGAAATAGACTATCTATCAACATGAAGTGTTTAGTAAGAAAACTGGTGTTCGTGTTACACCAACTTTTACTGAATAAACCAAACTGAATTGGCTTGTTGATGTCTGGATTAAACGTTCCTTATGTCAACATTTCTCAGAAACTCATGTTTAGTGTTTGCTGTTAGAACAAACTGTTGGCTTTTAAACATCAACTTCTTCAGATAGACTTCATGGCTGGTTGGATTGTTTCTAGCTGAGTCAACGAGAGTTAACCGGCTTGAGTCTGAGATCAGTGAAGTCAGTGGTTGAAGTCTTCTTCTTCTGGCGCTGCCTATTGGAGCTGATGTAGTGGCCGCCTGCCATCTCCACTGCATTCAGTGAAAGAAAAAGACTAGGGGGGTTCCAACAAAAATAAACAGTCAATGATGAACAAGAGTCTGCTTCAAGGCCTGCAGAAAGAGAAAAACAAACAAAAAAGGGACACACAGCAATACAACAAGAGCAAGCTGTCACTCAGTCAACCTGATGAGGAAATATAAAGTCCACATTGTTTTACTGAACAATCACGATAATAGATCACAGTGTATTAAATGCCAGCCACAGCCGACATGTGTTGAACGTGCCCAAGTCCATACTTATGAGAGCACCATGTGAGCACCTGTGTGCGTACCTGCACTTGTATATGTAAGGTTTCTCTATAGGAGCGTCCAAAAGAGAGTGTGAGGGGCCACAGATCTGCCCCCCAAAGATGCGTAGGAGATGGAAGGAGCTCCAAGTGTCAGAGATCCAGGAGCTGCCCCAGAGTGCAGGGATGCCAGGGAGACTGTAACCAGAAAGGCCCCTGCCCCCTCTCGAGAGGCACAGAGGATCACCCCAGGGGACCACAACCAGTAGCCGGCAGAGTCCTGGGAGATATCAGTGGTAAGCCCACAGGCCCGTCCGGAGCCTTCCACCCCCAAGCCGGCCGAGCCCGGAACCCAGCAACCCGGGACCCAGGGGCGACCAGCCGCGCCGGGGACCCACAGAGCCCAGGGACTCAGATCCCACCAGGCAGCTACCGGGATTGATCAGGCAGATGCCAAAAATCTTAAACCCCTTGACCCGGGAGCCGCAAACACTCAGGCAGACCAAGGCACCACACTCCACACCAAGTGTGGCAGGGGGAGGGGAGGCGAAGATGTATAGCAGCACAAGAAGTCCGAGGAGAGGGGAGGAGTCAAAGGCCCCAACTGGCATACACAGTCATACACTCCCTCCCTCATGCTCCCACATACACATACAACCAAAAACTTACAAAAATGCCCACCGGACACCCACTCATGCTCACCATACACACCCTATTCACTCTGGTCCCGGTACTGCTGCTGCACATTGGGTACAACCATCACCGGTTCCCAGAGTTTGACCCTTTCAGTGCATCCATTTCTACTGAGGATACACATTTTATTAAGCTTTTCACAAAATCAAACACATGGTAAAATATAATAATTAAAATAAGAATATAATTAAACAAAATAAATGTAAATATAATCCCACGTGATCTGTTTTCAATTGTACGTCAGTTGTTGCAACCATAGGCTGCACAAAAACGGGCAGAGTTGCCCACTCTGCATCGACTTTAGAGAGTGAGGAGACCCATCCATTATGGCAGCAGTGCTGTTACGCTCTCCAGCGCCCAGTGGGGTGTCTATGTACAGTTTTCATGTTTAGACACTGAGGAGGCTGTAGTGAAGTGAAAATGTAGTTTGATCCTGTCAGAAATGTCCAGATTTGGTAGATCAGATCCACATATTTTACCTTACATCATGTTTTAAAGTAAATTCTACTTTTATTGTCCAACTTTATGATCCTTCAATATCCAAACTTTCCACACCGTGTGTCCATGGGCAAAGCACTGAAGCAAACCGGTTGGCAGACTGGTGTGTGAGTGGTCAATGAGACTAGGAAAGTTGTGAAAATTTGGTGTATTTTTCTTTCATTCATTTCCTCTTTTCATCATTTAATCATCCCACCTCACTCTTATCATCAACACACCAGCATTATTGCTGTTGGTCTGGCAATCCTGTTTCTATGGCAACTGCTGAAGTGATGTGGGGGGGGTTGGCTGCTACAGTCTAAAGATAGAACCCATCCAAAAACAACAGTTGTGCACCACGGCATTCACAATTGTCTTTAAAAAAGAGGGAAAGCAGCCACAGAGGAGCAGAGGACAGAAGACTCATAAGGAGAGGACAAAAGGACATGGCCACTGTTGGTTGGTCTCAGTCTGAGGCAGCACAAACTGTTGTATATATTGGACTATACCTTTATTCTGGTGATGCTTCCCCTTCAGGATGTGCTTCAACAGCCTATCAGGATGTTTCTCATGCTTCCTCTCTGTC
>SSNQ01034338.1:569199-580631 GCA_006942095.1 Nothobranchius kuhntae
TGGTCTGTGCTTATGCACCAAACTACAGTTCAGACTACCCACCCTTTTTGGAGAACTTGGAGGGGGTGCAGGAGAGCGCTCCCTCCGGTGACTCCTTCGTTCTGCTGGGGGACTTTAAATTTGAATTCGAGTGGTGTTTTGTTTTTGGACTTCTGTGCCAGTCATGGATTGTCCATAATGAGCACCATGTTCAGATATAAAGGTGTCCATATGTGCTCTTGACACCAGGATATCTTAGGCCGCAGCTCGAGGATCGACTTTGTTGTTGTTTCGTCTGACCTGTGGCTGTGACAGGTAGAAGGACTGCTGCATATAAAACTGTTCACTTGATACTAATTCATATCAGTTGATATAAGAACAGAAATAATGTAAATATGGCAAGAAAATGGTTAAGAGGTTATTATTTGTCATGTTATGTTGATGGTTTGCATGTTAGTTAAGAGAACTGCAATCTATACATCAGTAATCCGCTAATAAGCCTTTTCTGGAATCGATTGGTAGTGTCTCTATTCTCCACTAGGGGGTTTTTGCGCGTTCTCCTCACTGCAATAAACGGCTGTATGAGAGACGCAAGTCATAATCACTCTCGTGATTCTTTTCCCCCTGTTTTCAGGGGTGTAACATTTGGAGGCACCGCTGGGATTGCTGCTTAGATGTCCGGTGTCCATAATCTGCACATCGTAGTCCAAGCCAGCTAAATCCCCCCATACAACCCAGGCAGACTGCAGCGAGGAAATTGTTGCTGTTGAGGCAAACTGGTAGCTGTGTTTTAGCGCATGTTCCTGAGGCCATCCAGAGATCATCAGGGGCTGCCAAACGACTCAGCTAAGTGTCACCTGTACATGCAAAATTCTTCCTGCCTACTGCCACAATGTCTTCGGTGGAAGAGCTGCGAGAGGAGGTTGTGCGTGAAATGCACACCATGTCCAAAGAGCAACTAGTGTCAATCTGCGAGATCCTGGGCATTGCAGAGAAAATAGATGTTAGTGGAAAAACACGACTGTCACTGCTAACACACATCCAAATATACATTGAGAGAGAAGATATAACAGGACTTGAGGATGAAGGAATGTCAGAACTGTTGTTGCTTAATGATAAGATTGCTGAAGTAATGAAAGAAACAATAGTGGAGACTGAACCAAATGGAAATGATGGGGGTTATTCAGAGCACCGAGGGCAACCAAACACTACAACCTCACTGGTAACCGAGACAGCCAATGCAGTCAACACAGCGGTTAGTTCTCACTCCCAGGCTAATCGCTCTGTCCCTAACTCACCTGTGTCCCGTGCCCCCCAACAACCAAGCTCTTACTGGCAGAAAGACTTCAAAATATCGGGCCAGATTGGCAAACCAGGTCAAAAAGACAAACTGACATTTTCCAGTCTTGCTCACCAGATCGAAAATGGACTGAGCAGAGGCTACTCCGAGCTTGACATTGTAGATGCTGTCATCAGAGCTATCTTGCCAGGTCTACAACTACGCAGCTATTTGGAGGGAAAAGCTCAACTCACCCTCCCGACTCTACGCCACATCCTGCGCTCCCATTTCCAGGAGAAGAGCGCCACCGAACTGTATAAACAACTTGCCTCTGAGGTACAGACCCCAAAAGAGACTGCCCAAAGCTTCCTGATGAGAGTTTTAGATCTAAAGCAGAAAGTCTTATTTGCTTCCCAAGAATCAGAGTCAGGACTCAAATACGACCCAGCTTTAGTCCAGCGTATGTGTTTACACACCATACTCACAGGCTTCCAGAGTGACAGTGTCAGGATAGATATGCAGCCACTCCTGTTAGACCCTAAGACACCTGATGAACTCCTGTTGGAGAGGTTAAATACGGCTTGTGCCAATGAGGCAGAAAGGAAAAACAAGAAAAGATGTCTAGCATCGCAGACTGCTACAAGTGTGAGCGCAGTACAGTCAGATGATGTGTTGCCAGCGAAGAACCCTGTGAAAGAAGGCAAAGCTAAGATACCACCAGAGCTTTTAACTGAGCTAGCGGAGCTTAAGACAGGTGTAGCCTCCCTGAAAGGTCTCAGTGCAGAGATAACTCAGATTAAGGAGACTCTACAGCAGCCGGTGCCTTGTCCTCAGTCATATGCCCCACCACCAGCTATGCAGTATGATCGAGGCCAGCAGCAACAGCAGTATTATAGCTTCCAGGGCCCCCGTCAACGACCACCACCCCCTCAGTATCCTGTACAGCACTACACAGGTAGTCCAGCCCGTCGTGAGAGGAGGTGCCACCGTTGCCAGCAGGGTGGAGTCAACGAACGCTGCACACACTGCTACCTCTGCGGGAGTGAAGAACACTTTCAGGCTGGATGTAGAAGCAGAGGTATGGGAACATATAAAGAGAAACATTTAAACCAGCAATGGTTACCACCGAGGGGCAAGTGTTAACCACGCCCATCATCCACAAGTCCCAACATTGCTCCAACTGTAAACAAGAAAAGTCAGGCATGAGACGGTGTCCAGCATGTAAAAATGCACTTTATTGTTCAAAAGCATGCCAGAAACGACACTGGAGACAACATAAGAGACAATGCACTGGCTTAAAGACTAACAAAGACAATGAGACTGTTCAGGTACCACTGCTGCAAACTCATGTAAACATTCCTCACAAAGTCACATCTCTGGTGGGCAGGCAATGTCTGGTTGAGTGTCTCTTGGACGGCCACAGGCTTCAAGTTCTATGGGACTCAGGCTCACAGGTATCAGTCATCGATGAGAAATGGAAAGAGAACTATCTGCCACACACAGAGCTGAGAGATGTAGCAGATATCATGGACACATCTGAACTCACCCTGACTGCAGCAAATGGGACCAACATGCCATACCTTGGGTGGGTTGAGACAACGTTCCAACTTGTTTCCGGAACTGAACGAACGGAGAAACTGACCATCCCCATGTTGGTAATGAAAGGTTTTCAGCTCACATGCCCTATTATAGGTTACAATGTCATTGAATACATTGTGAATGAGGCTGACCAAGCTAAAGTGTACAGCACAGTGAGGAAAGCATTTCCCAGTCTCAACAGATACAAAGTGAAAGCGTTTATACAGGCTGTTAGTGCAGATACAGTTAACGAGTATAACGTGATGACAACGAAAGACTGTATTACTGTACCTAAACAAAGTCACGTGCATGTTGAGGGTCGTATAGCAGCAGGGCCATTTAAACAGGACATGGTCATGATATTTGAGCCAGACTTAAACCCTCAGTGGCCAGACAATCTTGAGTTTTTTGACACTTTGGTTAACGTTAAAAAGGGTGCCTCACCGGTCATAACACTAGGTGTCTCTAACCCCACTGACCATGAAATTGTCATTCCAGGTCGTACGTTAGTTGGCTCGGTCCAGATTATTACAGCTGTTTTACCTGCCCAGATGTTTGAAAAAGCTACATCTGTAGCTACTGTTAACCAGACAAACACACAAGCTCAGTGTAGCTCCAGTGAAGAGTGGGACCCGCCTGTGGATCTTAGCCACCTGGGTGAAGAACAGGGAGTATTGGCAAAACAGATGCTCAGAGAGGAATGTCATTCTTTCTCTAGAACAGACAATGATATAGGTTGTATTGAAAAACTGAAAATGACCATCTCACTCAAAGACAACGAACCAGTCAAACGCACATACCTGTCTGTGCCACGGCCGTGCCACGGCCGCTCTACCAAGAGATGAAAAGTTACCTGCATGACTTAATAGCACAAGGCTGGGTCAGAAAGTCAGACTCATCATACTCCTCACCAGTCGTTTGTGTTAGAAAAAAAGATGGTACCTTAAGACTGCGCATAGACTACAGAGACCTGAATCGGAAAACTCATCCTGACCGCCAACCCATTCCACGCGTCCAGGACATTATGGACAGTTTGGGTGGAAATTCCTGATTTTCGCTTTTAGATCAGGGAAAAGCGTACCACCAGGGGTTCATGTCAGAAGGAAGTCGTCCACTCACTGCCTTTGTGACCCCCTGGGGATTATATGAGTGGATCCAAATCCCCTTTGGACTCATGAATGCCCCTGCAGCATTTCAGCGCTGTATGGAAGAGTGCCTGGATGGGCTGCGCGACAACATCTGCATCCCCTATCTGGATGACACATTAGTCTACAGCAAGACGTTCAAAGGTCACTTGGAGGATGTGAGAAAAGTGCTCCAGAGATTGAGAGGTTTTGGCATAAAGCTTAAGCCAAGTAAGTGTGACATGTTTAAGCCTGAGGTGCGCTATTTGGGCAGAAAAGTGTCTGCAGAGGGCAGCAAAGTGGATCCTGCAGACGTTGAAGCAGTCAAAGCACTCAAAGGTATAAAACCACAAAATATTGGTCAGTTCAGAAAAATGTTAGGTCTTCTCTCCTACTACAGACAATACATAAGAGACTTCTCCAGAAGAGCAGGTTGTTTGTATGAACTGCTAAAAGCTGACAAGACCAAAAAGGACTCAGACACCACAAGAGAACCAAAGGCAAAACCAAAGAGAGCCAGTCAAGTTGTGCCCTCCTCAAAACCAATTGTGTGGACTGACAAGCATCAAGGTGCACTTGAGGAACTAATAGACGGTTTGCTTCACCCACCGGTGCTGGGATTCCCAGATTTCACACAGCTGTTCATCTTACACACAGACGCCTCACACAAGGGGTTAGGTGCCGTCCTGTACCAGAGACAAGATGGTAAGCTGCGAGTTATTGCTTATGGCTCCCGTACTCTAACAGCAGCTGAAAAAAACTACCACTTCCATGCAGGAAAACAAGAATTTTTAGCATTTAAGTGGGCTATCACTGACAAATTCAGAGACTATTTGTACTATGCCCCAACATTTACTGTCTATAGTGATAACAACCCGCTAACATACATTTTGTCAACAGCCAAACTGAATGCCACCACATCAAGATGGGTCGCTGAGCTCGCTGATTTTCACTTCACCATTAAGTAAAAACCAGGAAAGGAAAACAGTGACGCAGATGCTTTATCAAGAATGCCACTTGATGTAGAAACCTTGATGAGAGACTGCTCTGAGGAAGTGCCACCGGACTCTATCTCAGCTGCTATCCAGGCCATTGCGGTACAGAAAGACACACCTGCTACATGGACACTCTCAGCTGCAGCAATGTCAGTGACAGCAGAAGGTGAGCCAGCAGCAGCAACATTCACACCCATACCAAAAGGACAGCTTAGTGAAGCACAAAAGTTTGATCCTGTTATAATCCCTGTATTACAGTGTAAACAGACAGACTTAAAACCACTGCCCAAAGAGCTAAGAACTTTTGACCCTAAGACAAAATGCTTGTTCAGAGAGTGGGGCAAGTTAAGGCTAGATAACAATGGCATCTTGTATAGACTAACGTCTGCCCGAAACAGCTAGTCCTGNCCCGATCAGTTCAAAAGGGCTGTGTTTGAAGAGCT
Source organism: Nothobranchius kuhntae (assembly GCA_006942095.1). Classification (NCBI taxonomy): domain Eukaryota; kingdom Metazoa; phylum Chordata; class Actinopteri; order Cyprinodontiformes; family Nothobranchiidae; genus Nothobranchius; species Nothobranchius kuhntae. Next base: position 574,598 of record SSNQ01034338.1, read on the forward strand.
GCACAATAATATGGGCCATCAGGGTGTTGACCGCACAGTGTCTTTGATACGTGAACGCTTCTTTTGGCCACACATGCAGGCAGACATCGAGGATTATGTGACCAACGTTTGTTCCTGTGTAAAGCAGAAAAAGCCCAGCCATGAAATAAGAGCTTCCTTAACAAACATTGTAACCACGCAGCCCTTTGAGCTAGTGTGTATAGACTTTCTTTATCTTGAAAAATGCAAAGGCGGTTATGAATATATTTTAGTTATAACTGACCACTTCACACGTTTTGCGCAAGCCTATGCCACCACCTCAAAGTCAGACAAAACTGCTGCAAATCTGATATTCAATGACTATGCCCTAAAGTTTGGATTCCCCTGTCGCATTCACCATGTCCAAGGAGGTGAATTTGAAAATCAGCTATTCAGTCAGCTCAAGAAACTCTGTGGCATGGCCGGTTCTAGGACAACACCCTATCACCCAATGGGGAACGGTCAAGTTGAGCGTATGAACAGGACATTGTTACAAATGCTTAGAACGCTAACTGAAACACAAAAGGCAAACTGGAAGGAATCCATCAATAAGCTTATGTATGCATATAACTGCACACATTGCGAAGTCACTGGCTACTCCCCATTTTACCTACTGTTCGGACGGTCACCCAGACTACCAGTAGATATGCTCTTTGGACTGTGCTCAGAAACAGATTCTAGTGACCACAGAGACTATGTTGAAAAAAGGAGAAAGGGCATGGAACAAGCATACTCTATAGCAAATGAGAATGCAAAGAAAGCTGCTGAAAAAAGCAAAAGACACTACGACACAAAAGTAAGGAGTTCTGTGTTACAACCTGGCGAGAGAGTTCTGGTCAAAAACCTGACACCTAGAGGAGGCCCAGGGAAACTGAGAGACTATTGGGAGGACACTGTTCACACAGTAGTCAGACAAATGGGGCCTGACCTCCCTATCTACGAGGTAAAATCGGAGGGAGGCGGGGGGCGTTTTAGGGTGCTTCACAGAAACTTGCTTATGTCATGTGACTACTTACCTTTGGAAAAAGTGCCTGAAAAAAATAATCGTACAAGACATGAACAGAAAAAGACTGATAAACCCGTCACTGTTGTACCAGACTCTGATGATGAGGGCAGTGTTGATGAATACTGCTGCCATTACGCACCACCTCAACCTGTGTCCCAGCCATCAGAACAAGAACTTCTTACAGCAGTGACTCAGCCCGCAACTTCAGCCCCTGCATCAACACCAGAGCCTCTTGCTGGAGACCATCTGGAGACACCCAACCCAGCTGCCGCGGAGACAACTTGTGAGGAGGCAGGGCCCACTGCAGGTGACATATCTGCCCCCCCACCGGTTGTACCCGAGAAACTTGAGGAGGAGACACCTCAGCGGCCGCAGAGAGAGAGACACCCGCCGAGACGGATGACATATGACCAATTGGGCACCCCATCCTGCTACAGCATTCAGCCAGCACCTGGTATTCCAGCACCGCAACTGTTTCCTGTGAACCCGGGCCTGGTCCGATGGTTTCCAGCTGTGCAGTCATACTGCATCCCGCCCATTGGTTGGTATGGACTCCAGCAAATGCGATAGACTTTGTGAAAACTCACGAATGGACTTTGTCTTCAGTCACTGGTGATGGACTGTGGTGAAACAGGTGTTAAACCCACAGCATTGAGGACATTGGTTCACTCTACTGTTGATGTCCTGACTACAAGAAAATATAGATTGAAAAACAATTGTTGGCATAATGTCGGGACGACATTTCTTGAGTGGGGGAGAGTGTGACAGGTAGAAGGACTGCTGCATATAAAACTGTTCACTTGATACTAATTCATATCAGTTGATATAAGAACAGAAATAATGTAAATATGGCAAGAAAATGGTTAAGAGGTTATTATTTGTCATGTTATATTGATGGTTTGCATGTTAGTTAAGAGAACTGCAATCTATACATCAGTGATTGGCTAATAAGCCTTTTCTGGAATCGATTGGTAGTGTCTCTATTCTCCACTAGGGGTTTTTCGCGCGTTCTCCTCACTGCAATAAACGGCTGTATGAGAGACGCAAGTCATAATCACTCTCGTGATTCTTTTCCCCCTGTTTTCAGGGGTGTAACACGGCCACATGTCTTGGACACTCAGGTGAAGAGAAGGGCGGAGCTGTCAACTGACCACTACCTGCTGGTGAGTTGGCTCAGATGGTGGGGAGGAAGGAGCTTCAATCCCCACCTCCGACAGAACTTCCAAAATGTTCCGGAGGAGACGGGGGTCATTGAGTCTGAATGGAACCTGTTCCAGGCCTCCATTGTTGAGGCGGCCGACCGAAGCTGTGGTTGCAGGATGGTCGGTGCCTATCGCTGTAGCAACCCCCGAACTTGCTGGTGGACACAGACACCGGCAGTTAGGGATGCTGTCAAGCTGAAGAAAGAGTCCTACCAGGTCTTTTTGGCCTGTGGGACTCCAGAGGCAGCTGACGGGTACTGGCAGTAGAAGCNTGCGGCTCTGGTGGTCACCGAGGCAAAAACCCGGGCATGGGAGGACTTTGGAGAGACCATGGAGCAAGACTTCCGTACGGCTTCAAGGAGATTCTGGTCCACCATCCTACAGTATCTTTTCCCCTCACAGCAGACTGGGGGTCTACACGTAGTTGCTTTAATCAGAGCATGCTTCCTCACACCAGCTGGACTGTAGCCCTGACAGAGAAAATACCGTAAATCATCTAATATTGGCCTGTATTCAATTAACGGTCGGGTATCACAATTTGGCCGGTGTCGGAGTCGGCGGAGGTGAATAATGGCCATTTCTTTTATATTATGGCCGGGTGGAATGTGGTAACAAGCAAGTACGGGGGGTGCGGTTGAGTCATCCGTCTCACTTTTGATTTGATTTGCCAGTGATAGACCGCAAGGGTAACTTTAACCATGCGGAGATGAAGAGGAGGTGAAAATTTGATATCAAGCCCCCCCCCCCCCGGGGCAGTGCACTACCAACACTATCTATAGTGTGGATGGTGTGCTGCTGATCTCTACTCAGGACGTTGTGGATCGGTGGGCAGAATACTTCGAAGACCTCCTCAATCCCACCGGCAAGTCTTCCAGTGAGGAAGCAGAGTCTAGGGACTTTGAGTTGGCCTCTCAAATCTCTGGTGCTGAGGTCACTGAGGTGGTTAAAAGCTCTTCTGTGGAAAGGGCGCCAGGGGTGGATGAGATCAGCCCAGAGTTCCTTAACGCTCTGGATGTCGGGGGCTGTGTTGGCTAGCACGGCTCTGCAATATCGCCTGGACATTTGGGGCAGTCCCACTGGACTGGCAGACCGGGATAGTGGTTCCCTTATTTAAAAGGGGGGGACCGCAGGGTGTGTTCCAACTAAAGGTGGATCACACTCCTGAGCCTTCCTGGTAAGGTCTATTCAGGGGTTCTGGAGAGGTAGGTCCGTTGCATTGTTGAACCTCAGATTCAGGAGGAGCAATGTGGTTTTTGTCCTGGCCGTGGAACACTGGACCAGCTCTATACCCTTAGGGGGATCCTGGAGGGTGCATGGGAATTTATTCAACCAGTCTACTTGTGTTTTGTGGATTTGGAGAAGGCGTTTTACCGCATCCCTCGGGGGGCCCTGTGGGGGGTACTCCAAGAGCATGAGGTACCAGGCCTTCTGATATGGGCGGTCAGGTCCCTGTATGACCGGTGTCAGAGCTTGGTCTGCATTGCCGGCAGTAAGTCGGGCTCGTTCCCAGTGAGAGTTGGACTCCGCCAAGGCTGCCCTTTGTCACTGATTCTGTTCATAACCTTTATGGACAGGATTTCTAGGTGCAGCCAAGGTGTGGAGGGCATCGTTTTGGTGGCCTGAGGATCAGGTCTCTGCTTTTGCAGATGATGTGGTCTTGTTGGCTTCATTAGAATGTGATCTTCAGCTTTCGCTGGAGCGGTTCGCAGCCGAGTGTGAAGGAGCTGGGATGAGAATCAGCTCCTCTAAATCTGAGACCATGGATGATTCGTAAAAGGGTAGAATGCCTTCTCCGGGTCAGGGATGAGGCCCTGCCCCAAGTGGAGGAGTTTAAGTATCTCGGGGTTGTAGCGAGATGAAGGTTCTCTGATTTGTGCCAAAGGTCACATTTGCCCAGCTGGGTCAAACAGTACTTTGAATCCACAGATTAAAGCCCAAGGAGCCACAATGTGTAACCAAGATCATAATATCATCTGCTGTTCCGTCCCAGAAGAAGGACACTTCAAGCCACGATGATAATGATTAAACAATAATGAATAAACTTATGATTTTATTAACGTTTTAAATAATCATTAATACATGATCACTTGGTTCAGATATAAAGGTATTTTAATTACGTGAAATGGATTATTATGCTTTGGGTATTATAATAATGATTTATAATGTTTATAAAGATGTGGTCAGCAAAGAAGACCTTCACTGTCAGCTAACACAGAGTTCAGATAAACAATAACTGCAGCACGTTTTTTGACGCATGACCAAGCTTTCTTCCAGAGAGAGAGGGAGGGGTTCTGAGAGAGTTTGGTCAAATCTAACCATCACAGATTTCACGTTCAGTTCTGGAACCAACACCACGAGGAAAGGAGAACGGCCGTCTCCTTGACCCTCTGCAAGCTATTCTGTCATGCCGACAAGAATGGCTAAAGAACAAACGAACCGCAAACCAGCTAACGTAAGACTCTCCCAGAGTCATTGATTTCTGAAGTTAAGTTGAAAGACGAAACGTGTATCTGCCAAACGCTTCGTACAGCCGTGTACCCAGGACATCTCTGGACCAGACAATCGGACACTTGCGTCTATTCTGCTAGCCGAAGTGCCACCTTGGATGAACCCATCCTGCTGACATCCGGATCCACAAAGAGGGTCCTGTTTGAGTGAGGTAGAACACAAAAGATGGCGTTTGATGCTGTTTTCTCTGAAAATAACTCAGTTATCTGCAAAACATCATTTCATCCAGAACACTTTCCATTCCCTCTGAAAGAAACCTTCTGAGAACTTCATTCACGCATCCAAAGCGCATCATTCTCAATTTTAGCTCCATCCAACAAAGGTTTGCTTTTAAACAAGTAATATCAAAGCTGTTAAGGATTATAAAAATTGCCATCCATGAATTGTCATGCATTAATCCACAGATCCTGTGGGACTATTTTTAAAATACATCCTAATTGCTTTAAGTAAGTGAATGTGTGTTTGTTTGTGTGTTTGACCGTTTATTATTCACCTTAATGAGACACCAAGTCTCCAAGCAAAACTCCTTTTTCGCTCCTCACGTTAGTGCACAGCGAACCGCTAATCGCCAAACACCGGCTGGAAAAATAGTAACCTTTTCCGGAAAGTAAACCGGACCTTTCCGAGTTTCTCTGACTACTTTTTGAGTGCCGTGACTCTGTGTAATTTATGTGTAAAACGGAGACAAGGTTTTCTTTAACACCAGGCTCAAAAAGTTGAATTTTCTTTTCTGTTTTTGTGTTTCACTAAATGATCTTATTTCTTAAAATAGGGTTCCTGTCATGGTCTGTGTCAGCGTCTCATCTTATGTGTCTCCTTTTGTCCTCCATTTGTCTCTAGGTGCTCATCTTGTGTCTTCTAGCGCCCTCATGCGTCGTGTCTTTATCTTCTTCATGTGCCTCCTGGTGTTCTCCATCCCTCTTTAGTTCCCTTCTGTGTCCCATAGCGTCTGCATCTTCTTCATGTGCCTCCTGGTGTTCTCCATCCATCTTTAGTTCCCTTCTGTATCTCACAGCGCCCTCATGTGTCCTTTGTCTGCATCTCTATATTGTGTCTTCTGTTTGTAGGCCCTCATATTATCCCCTCAGGTCTGGTGTTTTATTTAGTCATCCTCAGCCTCCTCCAGTCTGTAGCTCCAGCCTTGTCCCCAACTCAGTGTATGTGTGTGTGTGTGTGTGTGCCCTGCCCAGTTAGTGTGTGTGTGTGTGTGTGTGTGTGTGTGTGTGTGTGTGTGTGTGTGTGTGTGTGTGTGTGTGTGTGTGTGTGTGTGTGTGTGTGTGTGTGTTTTGTTTTCTGTTTA
>SSNQ01034338.1:580731-599609 GCA_006942095.1 Nothobranchius kuhntae
AAAATTGTCAGCGGCCCCCGAGTCCACCAGCGCGTGCATCTGGAGTGAGGCCTCACCATGAAGGAGGGTAACATGAAGAAGGAGTCGATTTGAAGAGGCGGGGGCTGAAGGTGACCCAGGCTGAGCGACCCCGATACTCAGTGGGTTCCTTCGTTTCCCAACCGTAATGGACAGTTCAGGCGTCTGTGGTAGGAGGAGCCACAATAGGCACAGAGACCCTCGCGCCACCGTCGCTGTCTCTCCTCTGGAGGAAGGTGGCCTAATTGCATGGGCTCATCAGTAGAAGCGGGTCCGGGAGCAGGCGTGGGGGAACGAGGAAGAGGTCCAGGCGCCTGGATGGGCGAGTGAAGGGTTTGGGCCGAACCAGAACCCGCTGATCCATGCGCAGCGCCAGATCGACCACTTCATTCCGGGTCTGGGGCAGTTCCTTTCCCGCCATCTCATCACGGATGTAGGTCGCCAGTCCCTCCAAGAAGACGGCTCGGAGGGCAGAGTCATCCCATCGCAGCTTGGCAGAGATGGTGCAGAACTCCGACGCATAAGCGCACACCGTGCGCTCCCGCTGGCAGAGCTTTAGGAGTTGTGTTTCTGCTCCCATTTCGCTGCTGGGTGGAACAAAAGTCTTTCTGAGGGCGGACACAAAAGCAGCATAGTCATTGCAAGCCGGTGATTTGGAATTATAAAGCGCAGCGGCCCACTCAGCCGCGCGTCCGGAGAGCAGGGAGGTGAGATGCGCCACCCGAGAGCGCGCAGTGGGGAAGCGTCCTGGCCGGCACTCAAACTGCATGTCAAGGGTGGCGAGCAGACCGTCTGGGCTCCCCGTCTCTCCGTTCCACCTCTCTGGGAGACTGAAGAGCGGCCCCTCTGTTGGTTGAGCGAGGGCTTCCTGCTGGAGAGCATGGAGGGCTGTAGATAACTGCAGGATGAGATCGGTCTGGGAGTTTTGTTTGGTGTGGAGCCGATCGATCAGGGTGTGGAGCTGAATGAGTTCATTCTCCATCTGCTCCGTCTTTCTTTTCATGCGCTCAAACTCCGCTGGATCTACGGACTCAGTCATCCTGTCACGATGGCTGACTGGGTACGGGAGTTGAGCTTGGTAAGGATGTTTGATGTCTGGATTATTTGGTAGAGAACTCTGATCATGGGTTTCAATGAAACGATGACTGAGTGAAGAGCCGGTGCGGAGCTTCCATATATAGGCTTGGGTGTGACTGGGAGAATGCCGGGTGTTCCCACGAGGATCATGCTGGGAAATGTGGTCCAAGATGGAGGCCGGTTAGCTGGGAGAGGCCGGTCTGGGGGCTTGGGTTCTGACACTCTTCACCCGAGTGTCCAAGACATGCGGCCGCAAACCAGACACAAAAACAAAGCTGATCATCGAGCTGTGGCCTTAGGTATCTTGGTGCCAAGAGCACATATGGACACCTTTATGTCTGAACATGGTGTTCATTATGGACAATCCATAACTGGCACAGAAGCCCAATAACAAAAAACACTCGAATTCAGATCTGGGGGGCCGTTCCTCCCAACCACACCTCTCCAGGTCTCACTGTCATTGCCCACGTGAGCGTTCAAGTCCCCCAGCAGAACGAGGGAGTCACTGGAAGGAACACTCTCCAGCACCCCCTCCAAAGTCTCCAAAAAGGGTGGGTAGTCTGAACTGTAGTTTGGTGCATAAGCACAGACCACAGTCAGAACCCGTCCCCCCACACCTAGCGCGGAGGGAGGCTACCCTCTCATTCACCGGCTAAACTCCAACGTACAGGCACCAAGATGGGGGACAACTAGTACGCCCACTCCTGCTTGACGTCTCTCAGTGGGAGCAACTCTAGAGTGGTAGAAAGTCCAACCCCTCTGAAGGAATTTGGTTCTAGAGCCAGAACCACACGTTGAGGTGAGTCTGTCTATATCTAGTCAGAAACTCTCAACCTCACACACCAACTCCGGCTCTTTCCCCACCAGAGAGGTGATTCTACGTGCCAAGAGCCAGCTTCTGTATTCAAGGATCAGACCTCCAAGGTCCCCGTCTCGACTACCACCCATCACACACTGCACCCGACCCCTTTGGCCCCTCCCACGAGTGGTGACCTCATAGGAATTGGGAACCCACATTTCCTCTTTGGGCTGTGCCCAAGTGGGCTCCATGGGTGATAGCCCGGCCACCAGGGGCTCGACAACGTGCCCCACCATCAGGCCTGGCTCCAGAGGGGGGCCCTGGTCTATGTGAGGGAACGCTGTTTTCATGTATAATTTTCCTCTTAAGGGGCCATTTGAGTGTTTTCTAAGTGAATAAAGGCAAATCTGAACTGATAGTTTAATGAGTTGTGTGTTATTGTAGTGCCATTTAAAACATTCCTTTCACACAAATAACAAAGAAAAAAGTTTAGTTTAAGTTTTGTTTTTCAGATAAATTTGCCAAAATAAAAGCTTGTAAGAAAGAAACACTGGCTGGAATTTAGCGTTTTTACACAAATGAAAGTGCATTCACATCTTTAGAGAAAATGTCAAAGACAACAAAGAATGATTCTGATACAGTAACAAGGTTCAGAAAATTAAAATATCCATGTTTTATGAGGGATTTTTAAATGTGCATCAGCTTGGGAACATCACTTAATAAATGGCACCTGAGATGTGTCTCTTTATCAGATTTGCTCTGCATCACGGGTACACGAATGAGACAGCTTAACCCCTCTACAGGCTCACTGACATCACCTGGACCAGATTTCTAAACCTTTATATATATATATATATATATATATATATATATATATATATATATATATATATATATATATATATATATATATATATATATATATATATATATATATATCAGAACAATGTGAAGAAAAAAAGAAAGCTAAGACATGAAAAAAATAAGAAGAAAGTCAATAAACTAAAAAAGTTTCCAGCAGTTAGATAAATAAACAAATAAACAAATAAATTACCAACACAGAGGATTTCTATTTAAAAGGTGAAGTGACCAGGAGGAGGAAAAGGATCAGTCAGCTTCTTCTTCTGTTTAGTCCTGCTTTTGTTCCAGACTACCTGCTGGTACCAGAGCAAATGTTGGCTCTAAACAAAAAGGTGAATACTGGAAACCAGGGCCAGAACTCAGAAGTGTTGAAACTGGTGGTTTCCTAAGTGGACCACTGGGACTTCATTCAGATGTGGCTGAACCTCAGAATGAGGAGCACCCAGACCTCAGAGCTGAATAGACGTAATTCTGATGTTTCTGTTAGAGTGTTAGTGTCCTTTTCTGACTGACTGGATCTGATGTGTGTCAGATAAGCTGCACTCGTACCTGAGGATCTCTCTCTGCAACTGATCACTCTGCTGCTGCTCATCCTGAGCCTGGATCCTCATGGCCTCCTGTTCTTCCTCCGACTGCTGACTCAGACCGTCCATCAGCCACTGCTCCCTCAGGGCTTTCTTCTGTTAACACACACACACACACGCACACACACAAAGTGATGAAGACAGACATTATACACATATATATATATATATATATATATATATATACCACTATCCACACATCCATCTATTTTAATCTGCTTATCCGGAGTCGGGTCACGGGGGCAGCAGCCTAAGTCAAGAGGCCCAGACTTCCCTCTCCCCAGCCACTTGGACCAGCTCTCCCGGGAAATTCCAAGGCGTTCCCTGGCCTGCTGAGAGACATAGTCCCTCCAGCATGTCCTAGGTCTTCCTTTAGGTCTTTTCCCGGTTGGACGTGCCCAGGAAACCTCACCAGTGTTATGTCCAAGATTCATCCGGACCAGATACCCGAACCAAATCAACTGGCTCCTCTTGATGTGGAGGAGCAGCGAATCTACCATACCATCTACCTACCGAATGGTTCATCCTTGTTAATCTGACATTTCTATGTTGAAGTGGGGATTTTGTATAAAACTGATGAGAATGTGTAATTTTAAAAACATCATCATCTGTTTATGACATAAATGAGAATCTAACTGCAGAAGAAGAGCACAAACAACTATGATGGAATATAAAAAAAAATATATAAAAAAAGAATAAAATTAGATTCATGTAAGTTTGTAGCTGTGGCCCAGCCTTATTAAAGCTAAATTACCTTTATGTACTGAAGTTTTAATTTCTCCTCCTCAATCAGCCTCCTTTTCTTGGTGATGTCTTCCTGGATCCTCCTTTTGTCCTGCGGAGAGACATCAGATGTCTTCACCTAGAAATTATCCCATCTGTTGTCTTCTCATGACCCCCTTCAGCTAGGATCTCAGTGGCCAGGAATGTCTAACCACCATATCCCTCGCTGTTCCCCATAATCTCTGCAACATCTGCAGAAACATCTTAATCTGAGACAAATTACCATCATTGGATGTTGGACACGCTAACTGTAGATTATCAGAAACACCACCCGTACATTGTTCTCTCAGACAGGTCATGTGGTCTGAGTTCCTGATGTCACACTGAGATGATCTCTGGACTAAAGTTAGCTCTCTGATCCAGCTCCAGCACGGCTCTTCATCCTGATGAAAGGAGATCCTCTGGTGACGTCTGCTGGTATTTATAGTCGTGCCTCAGTCTGAGATGGCTACGTCAGCTCAGTCAAACGTCTGAACCATGATGATAATTTCATGAACAACACTGGTGACTGGGAGAGGCACATTCTGTGACTTCATGCAAACCATAAAGAAAAGGACGTTGCAGTTTTGTTTTCATGCCTGAACAGCAAAATGTGTTCCATGATTCAAATTAAACAGGAAATCCCAAGCAGGGCTGGAGAGTGACATCATTGCCAGTTTCGCTCTTTTTTAGTCTCCAGTCTGACCGTACTCACTAATCCAGCACTTTGGGAGCGTTGTGTATGTTTGACGCAGAGGGGCATAGGTCAGAACCCTGGTATGTGACATTAATCAGGAAAATCTGACATGGCAAAGTCTGTCTCAGAGCTTCTGCAGGAGGCTGCAGCTACCCTGGAACACCAAAACCAGCCCAACAACACTTCCACCACATCAACTACCATACCTACTGCTCCAGGCACCATTTTGACGTTCTTCCTTTATTGTAAATGACAATCCTACAGCACATGATGCATTTTGCGCATTTGTTGCATTGGGGCCTCCACAGTCTTTATCTCTCAACATGGCAGGAGTATCATCAAAATGTGCCGGTTGATTGTGAAAATGAGAGATTGTTTCTGCTATCCATCCATCCATCCATCCATCCATCCATCCATCCATCCATCCATAAATCCATCCATCCATCCATTTTCAGCCGGGGTCGGGTGGCGGGGGCAGCAGCCTAAGCAGAGAGGCCTAGACTTCCCACTCCCCAGCCACTTGGACCAGCTTCTCCAGAGGAATCCTAAGGCTCTCCCTGGCTAATCGAGAGACATATTCCCTCCTGCGTGTCTTGGGTCTTCCTGTAGATCTCCTTCCAGCTGGACATGCCCAGCAAACCTCACCAGAGACGCATCTAGGAGGAATCCTGACCAGAGGCCAGAGCCACATCAACTGGCTCCTCTCATTGTGGAGGAGCAGAAGGTCTACTCTGAGCCCCTACCAGATCACCGAGCTTCTCACCCGATCTCTAAGGGAGAGCCCAGCCACCTTCATTTTGGCTGCTTGTATCCGCAATCTCGTTCTTTTGGTCACTACCCAAAGCTCATAACCAAAGGCACCGGTAGGAACGTAGAGAAGAAGAAAGAAGAAGAAGAAAATATCATTTCTATAGCGCCTCTCAAGATAAAAATCACGAGGCGCTTCACAAAAACAAAAAATATAAAAATTGTAAAAATATAAAAAAGCATTGAGAAAATGTTTAAAATATATTTAAAATGAGCAAGAATAAGCTATTGCGATTTAAAAGAAAAAATGTTAAGAAAGAGAGAGAGTGAATAGGAAAGAGGGAAATCAGTGGATCCTGAGGAAGGTAGAATAGGTGGGGAGAGCAGAATAAAGAGAGAGAGGTGAAGAAGGTCATACAAAAGCCAGCTTGAACAAGTGAGTCTTCAGCTGCTTTTTAAAGGAGACCACTGAGTCCACTGATCTCAGGCTCAGGGGGAGAGAGTTCCAGAGTCTGGGGGCCACAGCAGCAGATGATCTGTCACCTTTGACCTTTAGCCTGGTGCTGCACAACCAGTAGGCTTTGATCACTGGACCTCAGGGACCTGCTGGGGGTGTAGGGACTAAGAAGATCACCAATGTAAGATGGTGCTTGTCCATGTAAGGCCCTATAGACCAGAACCAGGATCTTGAAATGAACCCTGGCATTGACTGGCAGCCAGTGAAGCTGGAGGAAAAGCGGGGTGATGTGGGTGTGTTTGGAGGACTTGGTCAGAAGCTGAGCACAGGCGTTCTGAACCCAGTAGCGGTTTTAGGCACGGGCAGACAGGGCAGTTGCCCGGGGCGGCATTTTTTCATGACACAAAAGGGGCGCACAAGCGCTGAGTAAAAAAAAAAGAAAAAAGAAACCTGCGCCCCACCGAGGTTTTCTATTATCTGTCATATGACAGTGTCTGGATTGGAAACAGCAAGTTGGCGCCCCCTGCAGCTGCAGGCGCTCCGTGCACCGTGTGTGCGTGTATGGAGAACAGGAAGGGGAGGAGTGCGGCAGGGGGAATTCACCTCTGGGTGGGTCCAAATGAAATGAGCTAGGGGCTGAATCAACTGTATCAACATGGCTAAAGTCGATCACATCTTGATGTTCTTCCATATTTCATTCATAATATCATAAACACAGGCCTATCATTCTTTCAGGTGTTTCTGAATTGTGTGAAATGGCCAAATAAAAAAAGGAAAAACAAAACGATTTTGTGTTCACCCCCCCATCAAGGTCAAATTGTTTAGTCCTGACTAAAGGAAACTTACTGAGTCAAGAGCCAAACAGAAGAGATGAACATAAAAAGGCTAAAACCACCAGGTGCCCGATTCAGGAAAAAAAAAGAAAAAAGAGGAGAAAGATAAAGGTATGTTCACTCTCATGATGCATGTTTTCAATTTTTTGAACCAGTTAACTGGGATTTTAACAGTTAAATTTGGTCAACTAATTGCTAACAGAGCTAATAGGGCTGAAATATTGAAACGAATATTCAAATGGTTCGAAAAAATTCCTTGAATCGTTTTTTACTGATTCAAACTAGGATTTGCTAAATGCTCGCTGCAGCCTGTGGCCTGCCTGAACAACAACAAACACATGTTGATCATGTTCACATGATAATAAATAAAACAACTCTACAAGCAGAAGAAAACTCCCCAGTCACCACTAACTATCCTGTTTATTTATTGCAGATGGCTGCACTGATTATTTTTTACATGATTTGTTCTGTAAAAGTTGGCATTTTTGGTAGTCTACAGTTTTTTTATGTCAGCTTAAATTACAATTTCAGAGGCAATTCTAAAATATGGATCATGATTAAGATCTATTGGAGATCTACCCAACTTTTGGACTGCTCTGCCATGTGGCTCAAGCTGAGAGGAGCTTTTCAAAACTTGATCAAGTCATACCTGAGGTCAACTATGTTTCAGGGGCGGCTCACTCACCTGGCTCTGATTAGTATCAATCACTCAGTAGGGAAGCAGATTTCATATGATGACATTATTGATGACGTTGCATCAAGGTTAGGTTTTAATTTTAGTTTGTGTTTTCTGTTCTAAATGCAATGCTGTAGTGATTATCTTTAGTTTGTTATGTGTTAAATATTTTTGCTATTTAGAATATTTATTATATATTATGTGCATATATTCTTAATATTTAGTTATTGTTTGTTTTTGTATATTTGATTCTATATATTTTGATACAGTATATAATGTATATTGCTTTACATTCTGACAACTTCATAGTAATTAATGTAAATATGTGCAACTTAGAAAAATGAATGTTCAATAGTCGTTCTAATAAAACATGCCTGTTTGTAGAAAACGTGTGTGTTCGTGCAGGTGGGGTGGTGTCGTGGTGGTGGTGGTGGTGGGGGCGGTTGGAGGGGGCGCTCAAAGGGGGCCTCGCCCGGGGAGTAATTCCATGTAGAACCGCCACTGTCTGAACCACCTGTAGACGGTTCAGGGAGGTTCTGCTCAGACACGTGAAAACAAAGTTACAGTAGTCAAAGCGTGAGGAGATGAAGGTGTGGAGAACTGTCTCAAGTTCAGAGCGGGACAGAATGGACCTCAGCTTAGCAATGTTTCTGAGAAGGAAGAAGGAAGAGGGAACAATAGAACTGACATGAGAATCCAGGGTGAGAGCTGGGTCAAAGGTCACGCCAAGATTCCTGACGGAAGATTTGGTGTGGGAAGCAAGCTGACCAAGAGTGTCTCTGACTTTGGGAACCAGCTCTGGAGAGCTCAGCTCTCTCTTCACCACAACAGATCGGTACAGCTTCCACACCACTGCAGACACAGCACCAATCCGCCTGTGGATCTCAAGTTCGATCGTTCCCTCACTTGTGAACAAGACCCCGAGATACTTGAACTCCTCCACTTATGGCCAGACCTTGTCCCTGACCTGGAGAAGGCATTCAAACCTTTTCCGACTCAAGACCATGATCTCGGATTTAGAGAAGCGGATTCTCATCCCAGCTGCGAACCACTCCAGCGATAGTGGGAGATCACGTTCTGATGAAGGCAACAGGACCACACCATCTGCAAAGAGCAGAGACTAGATCCTTAGGCCACCACAATGGATCCCCTCAACACCTTGGCTGCACCTAGAAATCCTGCCCATAAAAGTTATGAACAGAATCGGTGACAAAGGGCAGCCTACTTGGAGTCCAACTCTCACCAGAAACGAGCTCGACTTTCTGTCGGCAATGTGGACCAAACTCTGACAGCGGTCATACAGGGACCTAACAGCCCGTATCAAACAAGGCCCAATGAGGGATGCTGTCAACCACCTTCTCCAAATCCCCATAACACATGTAGATTCTTTGGGTGAACTTCCATGTATCCCCCAGGACTCCACAATTTTTTTTCTGCTAATGCATTTTATTTTGGAATTCTATAACTTCTTCCACACAAACACAACCGGAGATAGGCACAGACCTGCTGCTACCTTGAACAGGAACAAGCAGGTCCAGAAGATGGATGAATGTTCTTTTATGAGATGTAAAGTTGTTTGTTGTACATGATTTATAATAAATATTAATTAGATGCTAAATAAATAAAACAATCATGATAAAATCTAAATAAAAAAGGAGATAAACTGTTCAGTCAAAATCAGACTTCATCAACCTGAAACCAGACTCGTGGCAGACCCACTCTCATCACTACAACATTAAAGTTCACCACCTAAACCAGGTGAGCACCTCATTCATCAGCTGATCTAAAAACTTTACATTAATGAAACGTTTCTGAAAACAAAGACGCGGCCCTTACCGTGATGGCCTGGAGCCTCTCCTTTAGCAGGTCAGCCTCCTCCATGATCTCCTAGAAGGAAACAGAGAATAAACAACAAACAAAATCACAAACATCATATCAGGACAGGGCGTCCTGGACTGGTCTTCCCATTCTAGATAGTTCTAATCTAACTCCAAATCTATAAAAACACCCAACAGATTACCCGCGTTAGAACCATCGACATATACTGGACAACTCATGTCCATAGGCTCGAATTATAAGGTGTTGTTTCCAAATGGGAGGTTCCCGCCACCACCATGTTGGCCATGTCACACATCCCGTCACACCCAGACAATCCAAAAATGGGAAAAGAGGTAGAGCTGTTATGGTTGGAACAAATTAACCAACGTAGTTAACTTAGCAAACCCAAGAAGCAAGGGGCTCCTGGGACCAGGATAACCCCCGCCTGCTTGGTCAACTTGCTCCCACGTGACGCTGTAGTCATGCTGGTGGAGATCTAACATGGACTGGGTCTGTTAAATTACAAGCGGAGTCTCAGACTGCTGCGATCATAGCTGGGGTCGTGGCCTTTTACATCAGCTCATGCTCCATGGTCACAGGTCAGCGGGACATTTGCTGGTCCACCGTGGTCGAAGATCTGGGAGTCTGCTGTTGTTGATGGCCCCTGCTCTGTGTGTGTGGCTCTGGGAGCCGGAGATCAGCGAGACATTAGCTACATGCTAACTCAAAGCTAACAGGGCAACAGTGGAACAGGAGTTAAGTGCTTGCCCCGTAATTGGAAGGTTACAGGTTCGAGCCCCACTCCCTCTGTTGCTGTCATTGTGTCCTTGGGCAAGACACTTAACCCACCTTGCCTGCTGGTGGTGGTCGGAGGGACCAGAGGCGCCTGCGTACGGCAGACTCGCCTCTGTCAGTGTGCCCCACGGCAGCTGTGGCTCATCACCACCAGTGTGTGAATGTGTGTGTGTGTGTGTGAATGACTGATTGTGTTGTAAAGTTCCCTGGGGGGTCCCAGGACCCTAGAAGGCACTATATCGAATACAGGCCACAACAGAGTTGTTCCAGGTGTTTTTGGCAAGAAAAAATGTGGTAGAGCAACTTCAAAGTGAGCACAGCTCCAGCCTGCTTAGCAACAAAATCATAACTAGGTAAGCTCAATCCAAAATCTATGTTGTCAGATGACATAAAGTCAACAACCTGCTCAGTAGATCCCTGTCAGTAAGAATGAACTTGGTGAGGAGAGTTGATGAGCTGACACACAGCGCAGGGGGGCACCAGCAAGCTATGGAGAACACAGCACATTGAAAAATGAACCTGTCTAAATACGGTTAAAGGGAGATACTGTGACCTATTTTGTACACATTGCTCACCGAGTGACCTTACAGTTACCGGTGCAGAGTTTCAAAAGCTGACAAAATAACTGGATTTTATACACAGCACCTCTAGTCTCCACCACCCACAAGGAAATGGGCAGGCAGAGAAAGCAGAACCAACTGCTAAAAGGATCCTTCCAAACAAGGACCCTCTACTAACCCTTATGTGTTATTGCTCAACCCATGCTCGACTACAAGAGTTAGTCCAGCTGAACTTCTCACGGGAAGAAAGATTAAAACCACACTAATGACACTGGAGAAGAACTTTCAACCTAAATGGCCAAATAAAAGGTTCGTGATGCAGAACGATGCTTACGATCCTTCACTGCCACACTACGTCCTGGAAACATAGTCTTCACCAAACTGGACCAAGGAAGGACTTTGGCCTTTTATGCTGCAGCGTAATCGTCACCATCTCAGGGCTAGAAATCCATTGCTACGAACACCACAGGATTCCATGAGGGCTGATGTGATGGATTGAACATAACTTTATTCTTTCATGAGTTATTTACAAGTTTCTCTTTGTTCACAGCTATTGAATCAAATCAAATCAAATCAAAGCTTTATTTATAAAGCGCCTTCCGCAACCCTGTCAGGAAGCCCAAAGCGCTGAACATGGTACAGTAGTTAAATAAAGTGAATAAATCAGAAAATAAAAGCAATTCAAATTACAGATTACAAATTACAAAAAAGGTGAAACATTCTAGTAGAAGACAAATGTGTAAAACAAGGGAAAAAGTGAACCAATGAAAACTGTGAGATAAAATCAACATAAAAGAGGGACAAATTCAAACATGTTCAGGGAACGTCAAGCGGAGGAGGTGTGTTTTTAGGCGACTCTTAAAGGCTGGCAGAGATGGGGACAGCCTGAGGGTGGCAACTGGTTCCATAGTGACGGTGCTAGGACTGAGAAAGCCCGGTCCCCGCGAGTACGACACATAGAATGAGGGACATCGAGCAGGCCTTGGTCAGAGGAGCGCAGAGCGCGTGATGGGGAATGTCTGTTCAGGAGCGTGGCCAGATAGGGGGGAGCACCACCCTGGAAGAAATTAAAAACAAAGACGAGGAGTCTGAATTGTGAACGATAGCAAACCGGAAGCCAGTGCAGGGAGGCCAGAACCGGACTGATGGGGTCCCGTTTCCTGGTCCCAGTCAGGGACCTGGCTGCGCTGTTCTGCACAACCTGTAGGCAACGCAGTGATGACTGACACAAACCTGCATATAGAGAGTTGCAGTAATCAAGCCTAGAAATTACAAATGCATGCAGTACCCGCTCCAGGTGGGCTCTTGACAGCATAGGCTTGATTTTTGCAAGGCGTCTCAGGTGAAAGAAACTGGACCGGATCACAGAGTTGATGTGAGCATCAAATTTAAGTCCAGCATCAATTTTCACCCCCAAACTGGTCACAACTGGTTTTGAGTATGGAGAAAGAGGCCCAAGATCAACATATCGATCCACATTCCTGCTGTTGGGGTGAAAAACAATGAGCTCTGTCTTTCCCTCATTCAGATGCAGAACGTTGGCCATTAGCCAAGACTTCACCTCGTTAACACAGGACACAAAGGACTGGATAGAGAGACCTTTCTCCTGACACAATGAGAGTCAATCTGGCAATCGCCAGCATAGAGATGGAATGATAGGCCATGTTTACGAAAGATGATAGGCCATGTTTACGAAAGATTGACCCCAGAGGTAGCAGATAAATGGCAAACAAAAGAGGACCAAGGATCGATCCCTGCGGGACCCCCCAGCGGAGCCCCTCCCAAGAAGAAAAAACATCACCCAGTTTAACACAGAATGTCCTGTTGTGGAGATACGATCTAAACCAATCCAGAGCAGACCCTTTGATCCCAACCCATCGTTCCAAGCGATCCAGTAGAATCACATGGTCAACTGTGTCGAAGGCTGCCGTCGAAGGTTGCATTGAAGAGGCTAACACGTGAGGAGCAGATCGAAATTGTGTTGATATCTGGTGAACGCATGCAGTAACCGGGTCATTGAAGCAGATTTCAATGCAAGACACCCTAGGAGACCACCCATTTCCCATGATACAGTTAGCAAACTGCTTGCTAAGTTTCATGAAACTGATTCAGTGTTGAATTTGCCAAAATGTGAACGTATGAAAACTGTCACTAATGAAGAAACATCAGTGGCTGTCCTAGCTTCATTCAGCAAGAGCCCACAGCGTAGCACTCCCCGCATGTCGCTGGAGAGAGGCATTAGTCGAACATCCCTTCGGTGGATATTAGCTACTAACAAATGCCACCCTTACAAACTCCAGCTACTGCAGCATCTCAGCGAGCATGACCCAGATCGGCACACAGAATATGCAGAATGGGCAAAACAAAAATTGGAACAGGATCCTCAGTTCACACAGAAGATTTTGTTCAGTGATGAGGCAAACCTTTATGTGAATGGTGAAGTTAACAAACAAAACCACCGCTATCGGTCTGACACTAACCCATATTGGATAGATCCCTCCAAGACTGCTGGAACAAAACAAGTGATGATATGGTGTGTACAGTATATGGGGTACAAGATTAGTAGGGCAATTCTTCATCAATGGAAACCTCAAGGCCACTGAATATTATAAATTGCTACATGATGATGCATTTCCCTCTTTATGTTTTTTTTTGTCAGCAAGATGGTGCATCACCACATTATGAGTGTAAGGTCTGAACAATTCCTATATGAACAGTTTCCTGGAAAGTGGATTGGTCATCGTGGGCCAGTTAAATGGCCCCCAAGGTCTCCCGATCTGACCCCCTTAGACTTTTATCTTGGGGTCATCTGAAGCCAGTTGTCTATGGTGTGAAAATACGGGATGTGCAGCACCTGAAACTCTAGATACTGGAAACTTGTGCTTGCATTTCTCCTGCGGTGTTGCTATCAGTGTGTGAAGAGTGGGAGAAGGGGTTGCATTGACAATCCGTTCAAACCAAGCACACCGCTTTTTTCTTGTGAAATTCCCAATAAGTTTGATGTGTCACATGACCCTGTTCCTGTTGAAAAAAAATGTTGGATCCAAGATGGCCGACTTCAAAATGGCCACCATGGTCACCACTGATCTTGAAAAGTTTACCCCTCACATATACTAATGTGCCACAAACAGGACGTTAATATCACCAACAACTCTTATTTAATTAAGGTGTAGCTATCCTAGGGGGACCATGCGTCCTCTTTCCCCCGGACGTGTCCACTTTTCACTCTCTGTCCGGGGCGTCCGGGTGGGTTTCTTGTATTGACGAAAATGTCTGGTTTTTCACCAAGGAGTAGGGATCAAATTATGAGGAGGCTGGATATCCTACACATACAGGGAGAGCCAGAAAAAAGGTTTGTACCTATATTAGATCATTTGTATGGACTCAGCGTACCGGGGTTCTTTTGAGCGGAGAGCACAGAGAGCAGCAGAGCGCTGATGGTGCACTTCGGGCAGCTGCGTCCAGCGCACGGTCCATTTTCAAAGTGGCGCAATCAAAAAACTATCATTAACCCACAATCGTTCATGTCCGCTTATATTCTCTACTTTCTGTCTTATTTGTGCCTGAAGCGCTCTGCTACTGCGGAGCTCACTACTGGGGCAGCAGTAGCTCAGGAGGTTGAGCGGGTTGTCCAGTAATCGGAAGGTTGCAGGTTCAATCCCGGCTCCGGACAGAGAATTCTGCTGTTGTGTCCTTGGGCAAGACACTTAACCCACCTTGCCAGCTGATGGTGGTTAAAGGGACCAGTGGCACCTGTGCTCGGGAGCCTCGCCTCTGTCAATGCGCCCCAGGGCAGCTGTGGCTACATAGTAGCTCATCACCAACAGTGTGAATGTGTGTGTGAATGGATGAATGATACACTGTAGTGAAAAGCGCTTTGGAGTCCTTACTCTGAGAGGCGCTATACAAGTGCGGGTCATTTATCATTTATCACCCATGCTGCGGTGACTCCACCTCACTGACGCAGCATCGAAACGCGCACTCCGCTTTGCGGTCAGGAGATCCCTTTGATCTGCTTAGTTCAAAAGTAACTCGTGCGGTGAAAAAGTAAGAATCCAGGCAGCAGTTTTTCTGGAGACTTTAGAGGAGATGCAGGAAGATGAGAGACAGACAGGACAGGAAAATAGTTAAATAAAAATAAGAAAACAAAACAAAGGGTTGAAAAGTAAAATGTGTCTAGATTTATCTCCACTACAAGTTTTTACCTGTATAAAACAATAAGTTATACACATGTAAAATTTATACATCTGATACAATTCAGATCACCTTCAAAACTCAGTCACACACCCAGGGCCGTTTCAAGGCATTCTGGGGGCCAAGGCAAAACAGAATACCCCCCACCCCTATAACTGGCTCCCCAGAAGCCTCTGTGTAATCCAAACCCTCTCCAGGAGTGTTAGTATAGGGTGTTTGTTAAAATCCCTCAGACATCACTAACATGTTCTAATATTATCAGATGAACAACAAACTTATCAGACATGCTGTGTCATCTGCTGCTTTTCTAAACTTGCAAAAAGTAACAAAATCATTTGAAAGCCAACATTTGTGGATTCTCTGAAAGTTTCCAGGAAGTCTGTGACCTTTTTTCATTGATCCTATTGTCTAATCTCACAGCTGAAACAAGCATCCTTAATAATCTGTGCACAGGAAGCTTACTGATGCTGTGCAAAAGGTGTAATAATTTTTTGTCAATAAAACATTGTTGCAGCACTAAAGCAGCAGAAAAATGAGATGTAGCAATAAATATGTAAATTATTTACATAAGAATTGTTTTAGAGCCCTTTTATTGGCAGATTCTGATATTAATTTGAGCTCTTACCAAAAAATGGGTCCCAATGTGGTTTGTGTGGCATTGCCATAGTGAGACGTTATAGGCACAGATCCCCTGTCCTCTTTTTTGGAAATGGAAATATGGTCATCCTAAGCTATCCATATATATGGCCCACCCGCTAGTGCTTCTGCACATGTTGACCCCCCAAATTCTGCTTCTACTGGCCCCCACAACTAACCCTTTGGGTTCGATGTCAGTTCTGCACCAGATATGGATGTCTGTGTAAACCAATTGAAAGACTCACTTCATAGACCATTGGTTTATCAGTTAAATCAGTATTGAGGTTATATGTTTTATTACCGGTCACTTTCTTTTGATGTTACTCATATCTGAAAGTTAATTTATTTATTTAGTTTCAAAAAAGCAAAGAAAGGGAAAATGTCATAAATGGAGACCGGTTTATGTGTTTGCTTTTAATCACATGAGAATGTTGTTTTGCAACTTTTACGACAGGCATCTGGACATTGGGGCGAGCGCGTGCTGCAGAGTGTAGCTAGAACGTGTGCCTGTGCTGAAATTGTTAAACACCAAGCAGAAAATGGAAAATATTGGAGATTGGCAAAAAGAATGAATCAGCAAATGGATCAGGCAGGACTAGACAGGAATAACCAATCAAGAGTCCAGAGCCAGTGAACAATTTTTGTCTAAGGCAGGAAAATACTTGCTTTTAAACCTCGTGCTGACGTGGCCAGTAGTCTGCATCTTGCTGACATACTTACTGCTGCACAGCACGTTGTACAAGGGGGTTTCACTAGGGGGCACTGTTGAGAACTCAGGCCAGATAGAGGTGTTCTCAATGTCAAAGGCACCTGGCCTCGCACGACAATGTCTTGCTTGCGTGGACACTGTCCTTCCTTGGTCAAAGAAAATGGTTGAATGGAACAGACTTGCATCACGTTACCGCCTTGTCACGTGACACGGGAGGTAACACTATATTTTATACGTATGAGTTTTAATATAAATATATAAGTTTTTTAACATTTGAAAATGTCTTTATTTGTTAAATTAAATATGTAAGCAAGTTACTACCAGCCAGCCACTGAAGCTGCAACTACTAAGCAACCAACCAACCATAGATAAGTGCTTTAGACATATTCAACATTTCAGATATCAGCCCGATAGCTACAATTAGCTGACTTATATTTAAACTTTGGAACTTTTGAAATTTGCCCCCGAAGCAGCTGCCGGCTCCTGATCCGCCATGTCTCCTTGGTCTTGTCAACTTCCTCTGCTGGTGAAACTGCAGCTTGCATTATTAGAGTAACACCACTTATGTTTTGATGGTGTGATCCTTTCCCGTCATGTTTATAAATGTACAATACATCGTCTAAGTATGTCTATGACAGCAGTAGCTCAGGAGTTTGAGTGGGTTGTCCACCCGAGAATGCTACTGTTGTGTCCTTGGGCAAGACACTTAACCCCCCTTGCCTGCTGGTGGTGGTCGGAGGGACCGGTGGCGCCTGTGCTCGGCAGCCTCGCCTCTGTCAGTGTGCCTCAGGGCAGCTGTGGCTATGTTGTAGCTCAACCCCGCCAGCGTGTGAATGTGTGTGTGAATGGGTGAATGACTGATTGTGTCGTGAAGCACCTTGGTGTCATGGTCTGTGTCGGCGTCTCATCTCCTGTGTCTCCTTTTGTCCTCCATTTGTCTCTAGGTGCTCATTTTGTGTCTTCTAGCGCCCTCATGTGTCGTGTCTGCATCTTCTTCATGTGCCTTCTGGCGTTCTCCATCCCTTTTTAGTTCCCTTCGGTGTCTCATAGCGCCCTCATGTGTCCTTTGTCTGCATCTCTATATTGTGTCTTCTGTTTGTAGGCCCTCATATTATCCCCTCAGGTCCGGTGTTTTATTAAGTCATCCTCAGCCTCCTCCAGTCTGTAGCGCCAGCCTTGTCCCCAACTCAGTGTGTGTGTGTGTGTGTGTGTGCTGTGTGTGTGTGTGTGTGTGTGTGTGTCCTACCCAGTTAGTGTTTGTGTATGTGTGTGCTCCCCAACTCAGTGTGTGTGTGTGTGTGTGTGTGTGTGTGTGTGTGTGTATTATGTCCTCCTCCAGATAGTTTGTGTGAGTCCTTTCCTCAGTCTCTAGGTTTAAATTTTGTATTTTAGGTTTATCTGCCCTTCTCTGTTCTGTTTCCCTATTTAGATTATTATTGTCACCTGCCTTCCCTCCAGCAGCTCACTCCGCACACCTGCTACCTGTTTTCCTGATTGCCCCTCCCAGTCTATTTAAGCCCTGTCTTGTCTTTGTCTTGTGTCAGTCCATTAATGTTTGTTGATTCTGTCAGTTTAGTCCCTCTGTGTTTAACCAGAGTTTGTTGATCCCCAGATAATAATCTGCTTTTTGATCTTTTGGATTTTTGGCCTTTTGGATTTTGACTCCCAGTTTGGATTACCTTGGTTTTTGGCTCACCTACAAAATAAAGACCTTTTACCTAAAATCTTCATCTCTGCCTCCGTGTCATCCTGGGTACTGCATTTTGGGTCCACACCACCGTTTCATGACACTTGGGGGGTTGTAGAACCCTAAGAAGGTGCTAAAAAAATACAGGCCATTTTACCATGTCCAAGTGTATGTTATAATTTTTCTTCAAATTAGTGTCTTAAGTGTTCTATTCTATTGTATGCGATTCTATTTTAAATATTACTGCATATTATACAGATGTTTTTATTATTCTAATATTGAGATGCACAATTTCCAATGATGTGTTAATGTTAGTATTTTCCATTAATTATTATTAAAAGAATTAAAATTCTAGAGTTGAAAATAATTGCAATAGAAGAAATTTATGGATATTTTAATCGACTGAAATTAAAACAAATCGGGCGAATAAAACATGACTAAAATTAAAATGAATGTTAGTCAAAAGACTAAAACCAACGCTAAATAACATTTCTTGTCAAAACTGACGCTGCTTACATCTGAACTGGAATGACACAAGCTGGTTTTAATGGTTGTGATGGTAAATATCCTGACCATTCTGGCGTTTTGTTTCTGAGCAGAGAACACCTCTCTGTCTGCTCGGTCATCAGTGGGACCAGGTCCAGGTTTCTATGGTTACTGGTACTCTAGTTGTGTCAGAGAACCATAATGTAGCAGAAGAGACAAACTAACAAGACTTACACCCAGATTGTGCTTCATTATCATGTCGACTGTATGGAGGTACATTTGGTGCAATAACAGTTGCGTCTTGTTACTAGGAACTTGAAGTCACAGAGAAACTTTCAGAAAAATCCTTCTGTGATTTCAAGTTCCTAGTGACAAAAACACAAATGTTATTGCACCGAATGTACCCCCATACAGCTGCACCAGTTACACAAGTAACACCAGTTAACCTGAAGCATCCTTCACAAGCTTCAAGACCTTGATGC
>SSNQ01034339.1:0-17290 GCA_006942095.1 Nothobranchius kuhntae
GAGTTCTACAGGTGTACCAAATTTCATCACTCTACTATGAAAAAAGGTCAATGCGGAGGGGTATTTTTAATTTTCCAGGGGGCGCTGTTAAAACATTTTTATACCAACTTTCACGTTGCCAGTGAAATACGTAAATTTCACGCACTTTCTATATTGGGCCAGAATTTGGTGACTTTTTGGATATGCTAAGACCCCCTAAAGGCCGTCCAAAGACGCGGAAGAAAAAAAAAGAAAAAAAAAGAAAAAGAAACGGAGCAGATACAATAGGCCTTCACAGCGCTTCGCTGCTCGGGCCTAATAATAAAGTTGTAGAAGAGACCCTCCGCAGCTCACTCCATCACCACCCCGGAGAGCGCGTCCAGGTCAGCTTTGGATAGGCGATCGTACACCGGAAAAGTGTCTTTGTGAATGGGCATCACAGCCCTGAATCCGTGCAGCTGCGTCACAGCCATGGTGAACAGAATCTCAGCGTCCAGCTGGAAGCCGTGCAGACTGAGAAAACTTTGAAGAGCCGGAATCAGTTTAGGTGTTAAAACCCTGCGAATAATGTCCGTAAAGTGAAAATCGTAAAATAATTCATTTTCAGCTACGTAAAGACATTCGTGTTGCCGTTGACTGGGGTGATCGATCTTGCATCCATGGCAGATGGTTGGTAAGTGAGCTTTGATCGCCATGTTGACCAAGTGAAGAAGACCCATTTTCACACGGTCTACTTTGTCTTCTGAAAACACCCAGTCAGGCAAACGGTGAGGCTTCTCATCGGTGCTCTGGATGTCGAGGGGTTGCACATCCTCCTCCTCATGACCTGGCGGCGGCTCAGGGTTTGATGTCGCCAAAGGTGGATCAGTACTCGCAGGAGTCTCGTCGACCCAGGGCCTGAATGGTACGTTCTCCGGAACCTCCATGATGGTGGGGAGTCGTGGTAGGTTATCCTCTGGAAAACACGGTGGCGCCGATGCGGGCCTCGGACTGCCGTTGTATCTCGGCGGTGGTGGTGATGGTAGCGATCTGGACCTTGGACTGGTGTTGTATCTCGGTGGTGATGAATCCGTTAGTACCCAGCTCGGTGGCGGGCTCCATAGGTCTTCAAGGGTCGTCTGATTGTAGAACCCCGTCATGCTGATGCCTTAGATCGTCTGGATGAAATGGTTTCTAACTGCAAGCTCTTTCTAACTAGTGCTGGGTGGGGGGGTGTGGTATGATGATGATGCGACCTCCTCCTCCTCCTCCTAAGGCAGGTCTTAGAACTCCAGCTTTTTTCGCACTGTCAGAATGTCGTTCCAGCAGCGGCTGGTACGAAAAAGTGAAGTAATACGATCCTCCACTTCATTTATTTTTTCACACCAGGCATCGAAAGGTACAACCTGTAGAAGGCGGTAAATTCCGCATACAGAATGCACATTTTCCAGCACAAAAAAGAGCTCAAATCCTCTCACACGGACCAAGGCCTTGAACATTCACTCTCCATCCGCATCCTCTTCCCCCTCCCATGAAGCGCTGAATGCTGTCACAGCGTTCTGGATTTCATCCAGCGTTGGAAGAGCTTGCGGCCCGCTGCGATTGACAGGCGGACGAGGTCTCTCACCATCATCTCTGTACACCTTGTGTGGAACAGCCAGCCTGAGCACAGCCCAGTCGTTGTAGGAGAGAACCGCGGGTGATTTTGATAAATAGGATTTAAGAGGTTCGCCCTCAGCCACATCTTGGATTAGACACAGTTCCTTGGTGTCATAGCTGAACCGGTACCCAAAACTACCGGTATAGCCGTAAGGTTCCAACTGCCATATTTGCGCCAAGATCTCTTTACCGCCGAAAGGAGGAACCTGGACTCTGCAGATGTAGAATGTAGATTTGCGGGGAGCACCAATCCCTGCAGGCAGCTGATGGATCGCTATGGATTTTTCACAAAGCAAGGTTTTTGACAGCGGCGTATCCACACTCTCTTCTTTCACTTTTTGAGTTGAAGTTGAAGCGTCGGATGTAGTAGACACTTCTTCCTCGTGGCTTGGTGCTTCATTCATCTCCTCGTGGTTCATCATTTTTTCTTAGAGGTCGGCTTTTCACCATTCGGACACGATCTGAGCTTTTAAAGAGGAGATCGGGGGGCTAACACTATAGGATTACACTCAGAAGGGAGGGGGCTGTGGGAACCACTGGGCTAACACAAAAAAGAAACTTCACGTGCCATTACACACATTAGGCTAAGGCGTGGGGGGTCATGGCCATCTGGTCATTCAACAATACGCCATTGATGCTATGGCGTGGGGGGCCTAGGCCATCTGGTCATTCAACAATACGCCATTGTTGCTACGGCGTGGGGGGTCTAGGCCATCTGGTCGTTGAACAATACAAATGTCCATTTGATTGATGATAGGGAAGGGGGGCAAGGTCAAGGGTCAAAATGAACAATAGGCATGAAAGGTCAAGAGGTCAAAGAACAATAGACCTGTCAAAATGTTTGACGAAAGGTGGGTTATTATACTACTGAGGGGTTTGGAGCGCATCGCAGAACCAGAGCGCATGCGGGAAGGTTCCTCCCACTGAAGCGAGTGTTTTCCAAACCCTGTCAATCAGAGAGACTTGTCACTTAGAAAATGTTCCCTGATTATGAAACTTTGGCTGAATAGTGCTTGTTCCTGTCTCCAGTGTGGCGACACATCCAGGAGGAGAATCCCAGAATCTCTTCAGCTCAGAAAGTGCATATGATTACGCACAAGCGTGACCCGTCAACCCGGTCTCACAGTAAGACTGGGTTGGACCTGTTCAGGTTTACGCAGACAATCTTTACATAGAATTGACTTACAGATATAACATTAATTCAGTAAAATATAAAGCATTTTATTTAAATATCCATTCATTATTTTACAAGCACAGAGAGCTGCATCAGATGGATGGAAGAGCCGCATGCGGCTCCAGAGCCGCGGGTTGTGACATGTTTTCTCCAGGACCAGAGAGGACGCAAACTCGATACATCTCTTTTATTGTGAGGTAATAATTTCTCCGAGTTTTGCGGTTGCGGGCGGGAGTAGACATGCACGCTGCAGGTGCGGGCGGGAGTGTAACACACACGTTGCAAGCGGGAATTGTCAGAAATTCAGCGGGAGCGGGCAGGAGCGGGATGAAGAAAACAGTCCCGCGCAGGGCACTACTGCTGCGTTTGTGTTGAAATTTTTTTTAATGAATTCGATTAAAAATAAAGGCGACCGGCCCGTGTCCGAGGTAATTACACAGTCATTGGCCCAAAGCCCGGCCCGAGGGCCGTCGGGCCGGGCCGACCCGAGGGCCTAGGGCTTCAGTGCAGGGTTCTAGTTTGGAAACCGAAACAAATTATATCTCAAAAAGTAGGAATTTTTGTCAGCTTTTCAGAATGGGTTTCATTTTGTCCTTAAGTGTTACGGTTCTTTCTCTACAAGCGTCAGAAGGAGGAGAGACCCTGATTCTGTCTCACTGAAACCCATGTTAAAGGAACAGAGATTTTCTCCTCCGATCGGCTTCAGACAGCTAAAATGTTCTCGTCATAGCTTCTAGACAATTCAAGGTAGGCACATAAAAATTCACACAGATGACCATCAAAGCCTTCTGCCACTCCCGCTTTTAGAATATTTCAAATCGGTACAGTACTTTTCGAATGGTGATAAGAAGTTTGACAGCTATTATTATTATGAGCTACTACAGCAATCACTACAGCAATCAATTTCCCTCTGGGATTAATAAAGTATTTTTGAATTGAATTAAATTTGAGGTCCAATTTCACTTCTGAAGGACAGATTTAAAGGCTTCTCTCATTAACAGGAGTACTTTTAGGAGGTTAAAAGACAGAGCTGCAGGTCTCCTACAGCCGGGGGAAAAGGCAGGGAAACAGTGCTGCTCTCTGATTGGTTGAGAATGTTCAACCATTTTCTGTCCAAGCAAGATCGAGCACCCACACATATGACACATCAATTCAACCTGCTTGGTCCCAGGAGTCTTGTATTATCTTGATATTGTGTTCTGCGTTACCATGGCAATGTGCTTAGCAACAACATTTAATAACATTTTAGACACAACTGTATCAACATACTGTAAAATAGAAATGTTATTCAAAGTTTAAAAGAGTCATGTGACATTGTACATTGCTTTATTAAAGCGGACTCCTGTCATCTGTTACCATGGCAACGCAAGGAACTACAAACCACTTTAACCAAGTCTCATGGGAATGAATATAAAAAGCTGAATATTGAGCCAATAACACACTTCTGTTTTTGATCTTTTTGAACTATCTGTACTTAAAATTAGAAACAAGTTAAATTTGATTGACCGTCAGAAGGTGGGAAAGTGCCCCCACTCCCTCCCAGCTCCCTGATTGGTTGGGAGAGGTCAATCATCTACTGGCTAAATGGAATTACACACCCACGCAATCGATCGTCTTGGCCTAAGGAATCCATCCATCTACATATAAATCCATACATGCTTCCATCCATCCTTCCATCCATCCATCCAATAAACCATCTAACATCCATCCAACAATCCATCCATCATTTCATTCATCCAACCATTAATCCATCCCATATCAAGTCTGAACATATGTTAATCTATCAGTTTCAGATATCAGCAAATGTTTCTAAATTCACAGTTCTGCCAATTGTAAAAATGTACCCGTTAAAACTATTCTCATTCAAATGCCAGCTGTTTAAATATTTCAAATTTCGAGTTTTTAATCAATGTTCAAAGATTAAAGTGTTCTGGTGTTTAGCATTTTTTGTCCATTCTTCACCTATATTCTGAGCTTTATTACACTTGTTGGTGATTTTTGCTTCTAAATCTTCAAATACATTCAGCTCATTTTGACAGTTTAGCTTAGTTTCAGCTTCACTTCAGCTATTCAGCAGCTTCAGCAATCCATTTCTGAATTCAGAATATAATGCTAATTTCACAGTTCAGCTAAATGTAAAAATTAAACTGTTAAAACATGATGAAGGAGCTATTCCACCGAAGGTTATTTACCCTCTCTCCACAGATGCCTCTGACACAGTATTAATCTGCATGAGACTGCCTCAAGGTCATGCATTTGCTTTTAAACTGCTTCTTTCCAGCTCAAGAGAAGAATGAAGATAAAGGACTCTTTCCTTTTTATATATCAAAGAACTATTTTTAATAAAGCTAATCAAATGAAGTGTTAGTCAATAATATAATGTTGACCAATCTGTGAAATAACAATGTTATGATTAATATGCTTTAATAAGTAATATGACTTTAATCTAGCTGCAATAGACATTCTGACTACACGTAATGTAAACGCACATTGTTTACTCATCCAATCAGAACCTTCCTTTCTGAAGTGTGGCATAGTCTCTGTGGTGTTTATATATCTGCCAACTTTGATTCGACCAGAAATCAAAACATCCAGATTAATAAAACCAGTCCCCACGCCATCTTAAGTTCAGTTCTCATCAATTCTCAAGAGTTCACCCGGACTTCCTTTTTAAGCAAAGAACCAACAAGCTGGAAAAAATTTGTTGCATTTTTCCAACCAAGCAACGGTTCCTTTCAGAATAAAAAGCTGAACTCACTGACCCAAGGGGGGTCCATCTGACGCTGTGAACCAACTGTCGCTTTTTACCTGGAGACAATCCAAAGACTAGTCTGTCGCACTGCTGACGCTGTTGCATCGGCTCCAGTACCGAAAGGGGGGGTTTGAGGACCTGGCAGTCTGGATCTGTACGGAGGTCTCATCTGAAGGGTATGTGTAGAGAGACAAATATGGCGCCCAATGTGTTCATGAAACTCCGATCATAACTCCGATCATAGCTAAAAGCAAAACATCACAACATCATTCAGACTTGCTTCTCCGGATACGAAAGTTCTGATTACAACATCACTCACACATACACCATTCATCTCACGTCTCATTCACAGCAGATCCATTCATCACTTAGAGTTTAGAGTTAGTCTTGTTTAAAATTCTTTAAAATTGTTTAGAAATAAATCTTCTTAAACGTTTTAAAGGTGACTCTCTCTTCACTTGTCTCTCAGTTAATACAAGTATTACATAATCCCTGCAATGAAAAGTTCCAGTCTTCTGGTTAAAATAACCCAAAGGTCCACAGGGTTGATTTCATATTTAGTATGGAATCTCATGTCTTATGGTCTATTAATTTGATGTAAATTAACTCATTTACATAATGGTGAGCCATTGCCAGATATTTGTACATTCTTGACACTTTGTGCTAAGTCTGAGACATATTTAAACAGTGAAAACACTTTAAAATTAAAAACTTGATGTTTCTGGTTGAAAACGGGACTATCTCGTAATCCACCACTAGGGAGCAGCATCTCCATTTAAAGAAAAGGGTGTGTGGCATCAGTCATCCTAAACGGGCGGCGCTGTTTCATCTCAACTCATCTAAGGCTAACGTCATTTCGCAGCCATTTTGAGTTTCATAGACGGTGATATCTGGAAGGATATTTCCTGCTTCTTCAAGGTGAATACTGTATTTTTATGTCTTTTCTGAGTGTTTTGTGGCACTGTGTACTATTTTTGTGTAACGGAGATAAAAGAATTTCTCCACCGGACGTTCGCTTACTCCGATTGCCGTTTGATCACCGGTAAATTACCCCGTTGAGCTGACTAGCACCAGCTGCTAATAGTCTTATAAGCTTATAAAACGGAAAAGCGTCGCTGCAACACGAATTGCATACGCTACTAGTCCGAAATATTAACACGAACGCTCACGAACATTTTGGGTTACTCGAACTGGTCGATTCTAACAGAATTAGACCGCAAGCCTGTTTAGCGACAAACCCCGCTAGCTTAGCACAGCCAGCTGCTAGACTCGGTTTAGTCAATCAGTATACGCGTTCCGACAACTTGTTAAGCTGTCTGACGCAGCGTCCCTGTGTCTTAAAATCCGCTACGCCTACGGGAAAAACTCCGACGTCGGTCGAGTAGTTTTAAGCGGTGGTTTTTTTTTTGCACTTTGGTGTTAAAAACTTTCCGGTGACGTCATCTAGACTCGTCGCCATTTTAGAGTGGAGCTGAGCAAACACATGGGTGACATCAGCAACCCCGCCCATACCCACCATCGATGCACTGCCGCCATCTAGTGAGCATTTCTGTTCATCACATTCCCTTTGGTGAAAAGCCTCATTTCTGATTGGGAACAATCAGAAATGAGGCTGAAATTCTGATTTCTGATTGGGAACAATCAGAAATGAGGCTGAAATCAGTGTCAGAAGGGGAACAATTGAGCCTTCCCTCAGTGGGTAGACAAGTTATTGACACTGTAGAATCTTGTGTAGGTCATAACAATTCATGGTTATGATGAAGGTTTGCAGAACTGTTCAGCTACGGAGCTGATGAATATGTTACTAACTCATATTAAAGAGCTGCCCAGAGAAGGTGAGCATGTTAAGCCAGCTGCTCGCACAGACAACCTGGTGGAGTTTGCTGTATTACTATCTCATCTCTGGGACAAAGAGGTTAATGCCCACATGGAGACACAAGACAGAATGCGTGCACTTTCTGACCAACAGCAAAGAGGAGGAGCCTGTGGTTCTGACTCTGCCGAGGAACTGACGGAAGCCCGGAAACAGCTGAGTGAAGCTCAGACAGAAATTGCCAATTTGATACATAACAAGAATCAGTTGGAGAGTAAAATTACCATCTTGGAGGATGAGAAATATGCTTTAAAGGTTGATGTCATTGCCTCTGCATCTCGGGTACGCAACCGAAAAGATGAAATTGAGGATTTAAAATCATAGATTTCTGCACTCACAGGAGAAAGCGGGACCCCTTTACTCCACCCTCCTCCTCCTCTTCCTCCTCCTCCATCACCTCCTCCACCTCTGGCTGTTGCTACAGTTGCTACTTCACCGGCTGCTATTGCTGCTAGTGGGGCTGCACATGCTGCAGCTGGGGTGAGACCAGCACCTCAGTTACCTCTGGCTTCTCAGCCAGGCCAGTTTGCGCCACCTCCAGTGCCTCATCCAGGCTACCTGGCTCCTCAGCCAGGCCACTTTTATCCACCTCCAGCTCATCAATTCCCCCTCCAGCCCATACATATGTGCCTGAAGCTCTTACACACCTTCTGGTTGCACAGCAACAATACCCTCCTGCTGCACCTGCTGGTGCTGCTGCGATGGGTGTGCCAGCTTTCCAGCCAGTCCAACCGAATGCACCTGTGCCCATATCTGACATCTACAGGATGTCTCGGAGCAAGAAATTCAACCCTCAACCAGGTAACTCATACCCGGTTGACACATATCTGAGTGACCGACATCACTTTCAGCGATGTACGGGAATGACCTTGGACCTTGAAGATTTTTGTGATAAGGTTGACCGCCGATGCCGTGGGTTCGCTTATTGATCGCAAGCGTAATTTGATCGCAAATGATTACGACAAGCTGGAAGCTGCGATTCGGAAAGAGTACACTTATGGTGCTAAGGAGGCTGGTGTACAGTTAGCTTTGTCAGTCAAACAGGGTCGTACTGAAGACCCACAAGCCTTCTATCTACGCCTCTTCGACGGGTACTTTGGTACGGAATGTAAGGACGGGATGGAAGAGGAAAAAGGTTTCAAGGGAATCTTCCTTGAGAATCTACATGCCCAGTATAGCCCATACATGGGTATGGTAGACCTTAGAACCACACCCATGGATGAGCTCAGAAGAATGGCGAGTTGTGCCTTTACACGGTTTGGCAAATCCAGTAAGAGTTCGCACAGTCCATCAGTTCTGGGGGTGGAGGCGAAACCCTCCTCGTTGCGACTTGAGGAGACTGCATCAGGGACTCATGAAAATAAAAACCGAAATAATGGGTCTAAACAACAGGCCCAGAAATTCAATAATAACTCTAAGCCAAAAGGCTTTCCAAATAACAAGCCTCAAAATCCAAATAGACCCCGGACCCCTCCACCGGCTCGTGGAGGGGACCCTAAGTCACCACGACTTGGCCGCGATAAACCGTGTTTCTTTTAAAGAAAAAGGGGGTTCGCCAGGCTCCTTCAGGAGACAGTCGCCTCGCCCAGGCGAGAGACGCACTCCTTCTGGCCAAAATTCACTGCGTAGTGCTCGCAAGGACTACAGTCCTGCCCCAAGGCCGAGAACTGATTCTGGGAGCTGATCTCCTGGAAAAATTCACGCCCTGGGAGCCGCACTTCTTGACCTGTTGAAAGATTCGACAGCACGTGAGTCGACTCTGTGCATCTCTGTGGTAGAACCTCCTCAACCTGCCTGTGGCTCGGTTGTGGAAGCAGGTCCTGCAGAGGCGGAGCTTGCCACAACGGTGTATTCACCGACACCTGAGGTCTCGGCGAAACCTGCTGTGGTCGCTTCCATCAGCGCTAGTCCTCTATCATCCACAGAACCTGCCACCGGACCTAGCCAACTTAGCTCACCGATCAGACTTCCACTTAGGGTTCTCTGCAGTATCATCCGTAATGGTCCTATGGATAAACCTCACATTCTGGTGACCCTGGAGGGGGCGCTGGACTGTAAGGGTGCCTTGGACTCCGGTTCAGATTTCACCATCATGTCCAGCTCTCTCTGGAAGCAGGTCCGCATGGCTGCAGCTGCACAGGGTCGCGTCTTAGGACTCACGCCCTGTGCTGTGGACATCCATCCGTACTCTTCAGGCCAAATGCCCTTGTCAAACGTGGTGTCCATCAACTTCACAGTGGGAGACATGTTCATGAGCCATCCAGTGTTTGTAACTAACGTTGAAGCGTTTCCTTTCGTGTTGGGACGGGACTTGCTCCAATGCTTAAAAGCGTAATTGGACACTCCAAACTTGGTTGACTCAACCAACGCCCTTGGCGTCCCTTGAGCATCTCATTACCTTTTCAGGTGGTGTTAACTCTATGGCGCCGCCAGCCTGGTCGTTCAATCCAGTACCAGTAAAGTCAGTGACATCCTGAGAGTCTGCGTCATCTCTGCATCAGGACCACTCCACACTGTGGTGGGGAAACCACCTACACTAGTGGGAGTTGGCGGTTGCAGTGACACACCACCTGAGACTCTGCACCCTGCGGTGGGGACACCACCTGCCAAAGGGGGGACTGATGGTGGCGCTGATACTCCGGCTGAAGCCCAGTACCTTGCGGTGTGGACTCCACCTGCCGAAGGACAGGCTGATGATGTCACTGACACTACTGCACTACAGCAGGCGCTGGTGACCTCTAGCCCCGAGGTTGGTGACTCACCTACCAAAGGCGAGGTTGAACGGTGCCCTGTACCACCACTGGTTGACCTTGATCTCTCTTACTGCACCTGCGCGTCGACCGAGGGCCCTCCAGAGCGCCCACCTGTGCTGAACCCTCGCAAGGCCATGCCAGTCTACAACCTACAACGTTCCTGGTTTCCATTTTCAGGTCTGATAAAATACTTTTTGTTAGTCGCGTGTTTCGGCTGCTATCAACCGCAGCTGAGATTCATCCTCAGCCACCTCTAACGCATCTGTACAAACCTGAGCGCTCTTCGGGTATCACACTCCGAGACCGCCCAGGCCTACTAATGACTAACTAGGGCTGCTCGATTATGGCAAAAATAATAATCACGATTATGGTGACTGAAATTGAGATCACAATTATTTAGGACGATTTTTCAATTTATGTTGATTTTATTTGTTTTTATTCAGTCATAATATTGCTCAGGGCACAATCAGGACAAAAATAAGAAACAAGATGATCACTAAAAGAACTCCTGATTCCCAGTATAAAAAGACCAATATACTTATAGCTCATAGTCTATGACCAAGGGCTATAGACCTTGGTTTAACTCATTTAAGTCTAACCAGTACAGACCCAAATACCAATATCTTGAAAATACTGACAGCAAGAATTATACAGTGGCATTTATAACAAATAAATGCAAATAAATTGATGTTCACAAAATGTTGCATAATATGTATTTAGTCGTGTCAAGGTGCTGTAGGAGAGTACACTAGCACCGTGTCCTCAGAGAGATTAGTTATTATTTATCAGCGTGAGGAACTTATTTCTACCTTATTTATAAACTATTTATTTACAAGTCCATCAGTTAATGTAATAATTGTCCCAACCACAGCTGCACCCCCCACCCCCAACCCGGTCTCACAGCAATCGGGGCAAGCTGCACGTGTGTTTAGCACGCCGCACGCGCACATTTAGCTGTTTTTAGTGGCTCAGGAGTCCGCAGGTGCGGTGTGTGTGTCACTCACTCTGGTTAATCCAACAAGGAGCTGGCTCTGAGAGCTGTCTTTAGCGATTGACACATCACTACATCATTCCCTTTCCTAATGTCCTGAAGAACGGTCCGGAGCGCAGGCGGAGTGTTTAGCTAACCTGCAGGAAATGTCGACGACAGTTGTCCAGAAAGTAGCTAAGGGTTACCAGAGATGTTTCTGAGGTGTTCGCTAGGTACTTTTAAGTTAAAAAGTCAAGAAGGGAGTCTGAAAAGCTGCTAGAAATAGTGTCAAAGTCACTAAGTTGGCAACACTGTGGGAGGAGCGCTTCATTTGCAACTCAGGGCAGCGCAAGCGGGAGGAGCAAATAATCGGCTTTTGTTTTTTATAATCGTTCAAAACTCAGATCGTAATCGTGATTAAAATTCGATTAATTGAGCAGCCCTATGACTAACTATCGCCTATTTACACAAAAGATTTTCAACAAATTCGACCCCGCTATGGCGTGTACTGATAAGATGACGAATGCCTTCGGCAACCTCTCGGAAACGGGGGCCCGCTGGACTAGTACCCTGACACAGCATGCAGAAGCTGATATCCGTCACATGGTAATTCAGGCACTTAAATACACAGTTTCAAACAGTGACCTTTCCGGTACCAGCATTAGGCCAAAGTGTTTCCTGGACAAATTTTTCTCAGTTGCTATTACAATTGAAAATCTTTTAAATTTCGGATTCTCTTCAGTCAACTCGATTGAGATTAACACAGTTCGTCAACACATTGATGAGCTTAACAGAGAATATCCGGCTCTGCGTAAGCAGGTACTGCAGCAGCGGCATGCCCTGAGGCAGCTGGACACATCTGAAAAATGTCCTATGACTGTGACTCCACATTCACATGTTGTTCATACTACTGTTGTTGTTGTTGGTGACTGTTGGTTACTTAACACCCCTGCTAGAGAAGCTGATGTTTTCTATGAGCGTCATGGTGTGTCCACACGAGTTGTGCTTCCCTCTTAAACCCTATGGGTAACAGTTCCAGGTGGTGCTACGGTCCATGTAGGTGAGGTCTCTATATATTTTTATGATAACAACTTCTTTGCTCTTTCTCCAGCTACGGTGGATCGTGTTACATTCGATGGTCCAACCATGGTTCGGGTTGGTGTGGTGAACAGGGTGCTGCGTGAGTTGTCGGCAGATCCCGGTCTCAGGTTTCAACCAGTGTCTTACTCCTGGTCCTCCGCTGATTCTGTCATGATATTCACTGCATGCCTAAACCTCTGCCTGTCGTGGGTTAGTCATTTTTCCTGTTCCGTCACTTCTCCGCACGGTTGACCTTTCTAGGGGACTCGATCTGCAATGTCGGGGGGCGCCTAACTCGAGCCATAGCACCGGCTGCCCAGGTGCCTTCGCCTGAGCCGGCCGGTCCTGCTCCTCCACCTGCACCTCCTGTGCCTTCAGCTAGAACGTCGAAGGTGGAGTGATTTCTGTTGCCAGACTCATTGGCTCCATAGTTCTCTATCTCGAGTTACACAAGTTTGTCTATGTTTGTGTGTGTGCATGATTGTCTTTCCTGTTTATACATGACGTGCAGACTTGGGGTGATTTCAGATCAACATGCTGTGGGTTCCTGAAGTCAGGAAATCAGTTAGGTAACAGTAGATGGGTTTAGTCCACATATTACTGTTATCCAAATTTGTTTTTATTATTTTCACTAATCTTAATTCCTTATGGGAACATTCACATGTAGGTTGATTACCAACTTCACTGACTTACATTTTTAGTGCTCTTTGACACTCATATCTATCTTTTTTATAGAACTTTATTACAGTGATGACGTTTTCAAAACTTTATGATTAACTTTGTTAATTTACCATTATGGGCTACAACCATTTTTGCCCTTCATTTTGATGAAATTTTTACTTGGTGCAGTGATTTCTCCCATACGCAGTATAGGGTTTTATTAATTTTGTTCTTTTTGCACCACCTTTTGCATTACACGCAGTGTATTGCACCCATTTCTTCGCTTAATGCTAATTCACATAATTCCTACACAAAGTACATGCAGGTACTCGTAGTGCTAGGTTTCTTTTTGTTTGTTAATTTGCATTAGACGCCACTTTGTTGTGTCTACATTGAAGTGCCCTGTGCTGTGCTCTCTCTCCTCTGCTGAGTTTCGTCGATGATCCTCGCTTCTTGGGGGTGGACCTATGACTCGTCATCAGATTCTACTCCTGCTTGGTGCTCCGACTTGTAGGACATGGACGGCCGTTTGTTCCGGCATGACTGCTGGGATACTTTGTTCGCTGGGACCTGACCTACCTGCTGCTCTTTCCTGTGCCGGATCACGATAAGTGCTATTACAAAGATCAAAATACTATTTTGGAGAGTATTCCTGACCCGTGGATACATAAAGTTTTGCTCCTGCTTCAAATTATTACTTCCACGGGGATATCTTGATAATCTACTGACTTGTGTGCTTCGAGGAGTATGCGAGACTGTTCTTCGGCGTGGGGTTCGTACCTCACCACTTTTGGCCTCTTCTTGGGGAATTGCACCCTGCTCTGTCGTCTGTAAAATTGTTTAAATTGTTTAGAAATAAATTATCTTAAATGTTTTAAAGGTCTCTCTCCTCTCTTGTGTCTCAGTTAATACAAAGTGTTACAAAATCCCTGCAATAAGAAGTTCCAATCTTCTGGTTAAATAACTCAGCGGTCCGTAAGATTGATTTCATATCCACTATGGAATCTGAATGTTTCACGGGTCCTTAATTAGATGTAAATTAACTTCGTTTACACCTAAAATGTTCAGCCCTAGTGTTTAGTAGCATTTCTGTTGCTGGTAATTTAGTAATGGGTAACTAAATAAATACAAATCCTTTAAAATTACACAAAACTGATGGAAGAGTTAAATGTACTACCTTGGGTCAGACCCAAACACAGAAGAGCTGAAGCTGGGTGGTGAAGACACACAGGTAGTTCTAATAACACTTGAGCGCCCATGACGTTTGAGACTGATGCAACCAGCATTACAGCGGGACTACAGAAATGATCAGAAACAATTTACTGTTGGATGATCTAGGAAGGTAGAAGATAGCGATGTCTGAGCGGTGAACGGATCTTCGGGACGTCCGGCTGTCATGCCAAGAAGGGCACGGCTGCAGATTCCTGCCTGCAGCAGTGAATCTGCAGGTCTGCAGCTGTAGACTACTCATCATGTCTTCTTCGTTTTTCACGGGCCGTGATGCGCTTGGATAAAACATCCACCTCTTCCCAATCAGCTGATGACGGCTTCAACACACCGTGCTGCTGAATTAGTAACATACGCATTTTCTTCTTTATGATAAAAGAAGACGGTAATTAACTAGATAACTCTTTACTGAAAAAACTATTTTTTTTAGTAACGCTGTTATTTTAAACGCCATTATTCCCATCACTAGCGGCAACTCGTGTTTTTGTAAACAAAACACATTTTTGTCTTCTGCTTAGCCGGCCTCATTCACCGGTGCTCTTTTTAACAGAATGTCAGCAGGTAAATCTACAGGAGTACCTGTGCCCAGTGTGGATCAGAGGTTCCACCAGGCTGCTGGAAAATCACAGAGCCTGTGGGACCTTCAGATCCAAAGAGGTGATATCTAGCCATCATGGTGGCCGATTAACTGTGGAACACGTCAGAGGTGATTGATCTAGAGATCCCAAGTGGCAGGAATATCAGGTAGAAGGACCATGAGAAGTAGGAGAAATGCCCAGAGCCGACAGAGGAAAGAGAGAAGTTGTGGAATATGGAGACCTTCGTAGTGCCAGAGGAACAACCTCTATGTCCCGTCCACAGGCCTCTCATGGAGAAGGCTTTTGTTCTGATCACGAGGATCCTGAATTAAAGTTCCTTTTTAACCTAAAAACATGCTTCATTATATTAAACTCAGTAACATTTATTCCTGCATCTGAGAGGCTTTCTAAGGATCTAAGAGCTCTCTCTTTACCAAGATTATTACATTCTTCTGAAACCAGCTTTTTGAGTCATCCATCCATCCATTTTTTTTGGCCGCTTAACAAAAATGGATGGATGGATGGATGGAACAAGCGCGATATAAAGGCTCAGAACCAGATGTCTGAACAGCCATCAGAACCCTAAAAACGTTCAGCTAGAACAAGTCCTCCCAGTTGGAACTTGTGCAAAAAATTCTGATTGTCATGTTCTGTGTCCCTTTGTTCCCCAGCTCCTCCAGTTCCCACTCCAGGTTCTCCTTTTGTGTTCTCTTAGCGCCCTCATGTGTCCTTTGTCTGCATCTCTGTTGTGTGTCTTAAGCTGTAGTTCCAGCCTCTTGTTCCCCAGTTCATTGTATGTGTGTGTGAGTTTGTGTGTGTCAGTTTGTGTACGTGTTTGTGTGAGTCCTTCCCATAGTCTTTAGGTTTAGTTTTGTGTTTAATATAGTTTTAGGTTTATCTGCCCTCCACTGGTTCTCTTCCCCATCCAGATAATTGTTGTCACCTGCCTTCCCTCCAGCCTCACTCCACACACCTGCTTCTTGTTTCCCTAATTGCTCCTCCCTGTCTATATAAGCCCTGTCTTGTCTCTGTGTTGTGTCAGTCCATTGTTGCTGTCAGTGTGTTTGTTGTATTTCTGTCAGCGGTTGTTAGTGCTCTGTCTGAGCTTTGTCTCTTATTCTTCGTGCTCCTTGTGAGTTTTTTGGTCTCCTGGTTTTTTGTGCTCTAAGTGAGCTTTGGGTAAACTGTGCTCTGGACTTTAGGCTCGCTGCCTGGATTTATTTTTGTTTCATCCATCAAATAAAAGGATTTTTACTTTACACCATCTTCTGCCTTGTGTCATCCTGGGTAATCTGCATTTTGGGTTCTAAACATCCCCACATTGTGACACTGATGAGGAATAGAGAGTGAAAGAAAACATTTATTTGTGTGTTTTAGCAGAAGTAGAAAGACTGAAGCAGATGTGAGATCAGGCTGTAGAACACAGAGTCTTGGGTCAGATAAAGACAATAAAGACTGAGAGCCACTCACTCATCTCCATGTACTCAGGGTTG
Source organism: Nothobranchius kuhntae (assembly GCA_006942095.1). NCBI lineage: Eukaryota > Metazoa > Chordata > Actinopteri > Cyprinodontiformes > Nothobranchiidae > Nothobranchius > Nothobranchius kuhntae. The sequence goes on from SSNQ01034339.1 coordinate 16,178, forward strand.
ATGCCAGCAAAAGGGCCCAGGAAGTGATCCTTCTCATAGCGCTTCAAAATCTTAACTTCCTCCTCTTGCAGGGAAGTCACCTCTGATTTCCTCTTACGGAGCAGCTTCTTCAGCTTCCTGCAGAGCCCACAGCAGACAGGAAACACACTGCTTTACTCTGCGACCATATGCAGTAGATCCCAATACTAGTACCATCTAGGGTTGTCACAGTAACCGGTGTTGCGGTAAACCCCGGTAAATAAGTTGACAATAATAATAACCGTCTTGTTTTTAAAAAAAATATATCATCTTGGTGGATTACCGTAGCTGCGGTGTAGGCGCAGTGACCCTTACCAGCCACCGTATCATCTGCTGAAGTTGCCAGCGGTACATGCGCACTTTGTTGTTTACAACCAAAACTTTCTTGAAGCTAAAGCTAGAATAATGACCAAAGGAGGAGACGGCAGCGCTCAGGACATTTATTATCCCTCAAAGAAGACAAAGTCGGAAGTACGGGCATTTTTTGGATATTTGAAGAATGCCGAGGGACAGTTGATAGAAGACGGCTATCCTGTTTGCAGCACGTGCAGAAAAAGTGTCTGTGAAAGGCAGCATCGCTTCAAATCTCATGACACATCACCCACAACTCTACAGTCAACGCAAGGCAAGCTAACGATAGCGTTTTAGCTAAAATGCGTGATCCGAGGATTTAGGTTGAGGGAGAATGCAAAGAGTCACTATATAAAGCAGCCGCAGCGCCGCTACCTGCATATAAACCGTGTCGCGGACACCCCCATGTTGAAATGACGCTATGCATTACGGGGCTCCCAGGGGCCGATAAGAGTTGGTCTCTCTCCGAGAATAATTATGAATTTAACAATGATTACTGCCTGATGATATTTCCCAAATCTGCAAAGCTCACTGGAAGGACACAAACCGAGGACAATATTTTCCTGATATAAGGTTTATTACTCAAGTAAGGGTAAAAAAAGTATCTGATTAGAAGGCTACTTGAGTACTGAGTATCATCTGATCTAATATTTTTAAAATGATGACATCAAACAGACAAAAAATAAGAAGTTATGGACAAATATTGGTATTTTAAAGACTAAAGGGGAAAAATGTAAACAAATA
>SSNQ01034339.1:19325-48254 GCA_006942095.1 Nothobranchius kuhntae
GGGGTGCTTGAGACCCTGCCCCTTTTGTCCGAAGTGCCCAAAGTGCTCTTTTTCCGGTCGTTCGTCAGATTTTACCGTACAAAACTGTTTTCCTTTACACAAATCGGGCACTAGGACCATGCGGAGGCAGCTGCCTCAAGCTGAAGGCTATTTTCCCTTAGACCCGCCTACAAGCTCACTGATTGGCTCTGCCGCATCATACTAACGTGTGATTGGTTGTCCTTGCTGTCGCTCTACCTTGTAGCCATGGAGACGACAGACCGGTGTTTTCCCTGCGGACAGGAGTCTGCGTTCATCTAACTGTGTTTTTTTTTCTGCCTGCTTCACGTCAGTTGGATAGATTTTAATAGCTGAGCTTTTGTTTACGTGCGTTTGAGTCCGTGGTTAGTGTGTGTAGCAGAGTCAGGTAGCTGCATGTCTGGGACAGAAAATGAGACATGAGAGAGAATTCTCCTGAAGTGTTGAAGAAACTCAAAGAATCAATGTCTCACTCTAGATTCTCCAGGTCATAACTTCTGAATTACTAATCGAATAAAAATAATTCAAACGGTTTCTAAAAGTACATAAAACGAGCTTTCCAACGAGGTATTACATGATGTAATTCATGTTACGCCAAAGATCGCTATTAGAAGGAAACCAGCTTTGCAGCGTCACAGAAAGAAACGGAGCGAACCGTGACGGGAGAGCGAGAACCGAAAGGAGGAGATGGTCTGATCATCTTCATCAGCAACTTTTATAAAGTTATGGAAATGTCACAAATAAAATCCACCTGGTTGGTCAGGTGTCCCAGAAGGCTGTTTCTGTAGATGGTGACATGAGGAGGGACAGATTAAAGTCACACTGGTTTTTATTTGAACACTCAACTGTTTACTAAATGATTCAGCTTTATTCCAGCATTATTTATACGTACAATAAATATGTATTTAGCTGAAAATATAATTTTATCAGTGCAGAATTTTATTAGTTGACTTTTTGTAATGAAATGTTTAGATTTAACCTTTTATCTGCTTATGGATCTTCATAATGCTGGTATATAGCTGTGAAGTAGCCCATGAGAGTTATTTTTTGATACCTAGTATTTATTTTACGTTCTCTGGACCAGAGCGTAGACCTGTGGTCACAGACAGGCTGCAGTCATTAAACTGGTTAACATGAGGTCAGGGGTCACACTGTTTTCTGAGTGTTTGCAACACAGTTCTGAGTTTAAATACCGGTAGTTCTTTTGACATAGTTTGCTCAAGTCATTTTGAAGTTCCTGTTTAGTAATAAATGTAAAGTGCCCCTGGTAGGGTCTCCCATGACAAATTGGTCTTAGGTGAAGGGTGAGGCAAAGAACGGTTCACAGGATCTTTCATGGACGTTAAAACAAAGAGTCGGAGTACCCGGCCCGGAGGGTTACCGGGGTCCCACCCTGGAGCCAGGCCTGGGGTTGGGGCCCGTGAGCAAGCGCCTGACACTTTGTCATCCCCGTGCTCGGGTCCGGCACCCACTCGTTCTTTATTTTTGGACACCACGCTCCGCAGTGTGGACCAGCCTCTTCCAGCTGTTTCACACTCGCCCTTTAAAGCGCAGCCCTCCATGGGTCGCTCCCAGTTCTCTGGTGCGAGCGACGACGGTAAGGGCGCGAACCCAGTCCTCAGACGTCGTTCACGTGACCTCGAACACGCGTCCGCTGTCGGAAGGCGCGCAAGAATGGCGCCACCTTTGTCACATGAGCAAATGGATATCGGACACCATTCATTACGGTTATACACTCCATTTTCAGTCCACTCCTCCTCCCTTCAACGGGATCGTGGAGACGACGTTCACATCACAGGAACAATCTCAGGCCCTGGAGCTGGAGCTACGGGAACTTCTGTCCAAGGACGCCATTTCCCAAGTTCCTCGCGGGCAAGAGCTCTCGGGCTTCTACTCCCGCTACTTCGTAGTCCCGAAGAAGTCGGGAGGAATGAGACCAATTCTCGACCTTTCCCAGTTCAACTGCTCCATAGCAGTCATGCATTTCTGCATGTTACCAATGAGGCAAGTCCTAGAATACGTGCACTCAGGGGACTTGTTCACGTCAATAGACCTGAAAGACGCATACTTCCACATCCCAGTAATTCCCAAACACCGGAAGTTCCTGCGCTTTTCATCCAAGGGAATTCAATACCAGTTCAATCGTCTCCCTTTCGGCTACTCGCTAGACCCGCGCACCTTCTCCAAATGTCTGGAGACCGCTCTGCAGCCATTGCGCACGGCGGGAATGAGGGTTTTATTTTACCTGGATGATCTGCTCCTATGCGCCCGGTCCAAGGACGAGGCGTCAGAGCAAACCAGGAAGTTAATAGAGCATCTGTCAACCCTGGGATTTTCCATAAACTGGGAAAAGAGCTGAGAACTGGGAGTTCGATCCCTCCATCAAAGCCACTTACATTCCGGGGGTCCTGAATGTGGCAGCAGACATCCTGTCAAGGGGTTGGGGGTCCTGAATGTGGCAGCAGACATCCTGTCAAGAGGGGGACCCCGCGACTCTGAGTGGAGTCTGCATCCCGCAATGATATCACAGATATGGATCAAGTTCGGGGAACCCTCAGTGGATCCGTTCGCGGCTCGCGAAAACGCTCAGTGTCACCTGTGGTTTTCCCTGAGTCCCCGGGACCACCCCCCGCTTGGAGCGGATGCCTTCTCACACCAGCTCTGGCCTCAAACGCTCCTATATGCGTTTCCGCCGGTCCCACTGATTCCCCGACTCATGGACCGAGATCGGTCGGAACAACTCTCGGTAATTCTGGTAGCTCCCAGACGCTTGTCCGCGTCATGGTTTCCAGACCTGCAAGCGCTGGTGTCAGGCTCCCTGTGGAGGCTCCCATGGAGGGTGGATGCCCTTCTCCAGGCGGATGGGATAATCAAACATCCTCCAGAAATAGGCCAACGGCTGTGGGTCTGGCCGCTGAGCGGTCGCGCTTAGAGGCTTCTGGGCTGCCGCATGATGTGGTCACCACGATTCAGAGTGTGCGGGTGCCTACTACCGTTGCATCTCATGGTGCTAAATGGGCAGCTTTCCAGAAATGGTGCACAGAGCGGAATGTTCAAGCACTCTCCTGCCAGCTGGCGGATGTCCTGTCATTTCTGCAGATGCTGATGGATAGAGGTCTCGCATTCAGCACCATTAAGACATATGCTACAGCTATCTCATCCTGTCACCAGGGTTTTGGAGATAGATCTGTTTTCAATCATCCCCTCACAAAATGTTTTCTAAAAGGTGTCAGAAGGAACAGACCCGTGTCCCGCCCACTATTTCCCCAGTGGGACCTAACGGTGGTTCTGCGCGGCTTATCTGAAGCCCCATTTGAACCCTTGGACCAGGTCTCACTCAAGTTCCTGTCACTCAAAACTGCCTTGCTGTTGGCGCTGGCATCAGTCGAGAGTGAGCGACCTAACCGCCCTCTCAGTGGCTCCCGTATGCCTCAGGATCCGGGAAGATGGCGGGTCCGCTGCTTTATGCCCCAACCTGGCCTTTGTGCCAAAAAACATTAATACTTCCTTCAAATTCAGGTCAATTCCATTGGCTGGACTTTTTCCTCCTCCCCATAATTCTGACTAAGAGGCGGCTTCCCACCTTCTCTGCCCGTTGCGCGCACTTGCACGATAAGTGCCACGCACTTCAGGGATTCGTCGCAAAGCCTGTTTGTGCACTACAGAGACTCTTCCCTTGGGCAAGCGCTGTCAACCCAGCGTCAACCCAGCGTCTTTCACACTGGCTATGTGACGCCATTTCACTCGCTTACACATCATCAGGGCGGGATCCTCCTGAGACACTCAGGGCTCACTCAGCCAGAGGGATTTCCTCTTCTATGGCGCTCCACAGTGGTGTGTCGATGGAAGACATTTGTCAGGCTGCTTCATGGGCTTCACCCTGTTCCTTTACTCATTATTATTTACGAGATGTGTCTTCAGGATCCATCACTCGTTCAGTGCTTGGACCTCAACAGGCTGAGTGAAAGCATTATGGCACCACATCAGCCCTACTTGAATGAATTTCATCCTCTTGGATGATATTTTAGTGGAAACCCCACTCTTCTCTCTGGCTGCCTCAGCCTTTTAAGCCCTGGGCTGAGGCTGAGCGACCCTCGCTAAAAGGAGACATGTTGGGTGTGTCCATTGGTTGAGCTAACCAGTGTGGCGTAAACCCATCGAGCTACGCATTATTCCAATAGCAGCTAGCTTAAGGGCTAAGACTAGACAAAATAGAACATTGGTTACGTATTGTAACCCCAGATTCTATGAGTCTAGTCGCAGCCCTTAAGCCACTGGCCCCTCTGGTTCTTTTAGGACCAAGAGCAATTGGAGGCGAACAGTGGAGTCGCTCCAGTTATATACCCACAGGGGTGCCCACCATTGGTGGGCGTACATTTAAGCTCTTCATGATTGGCTGATGCTGAGATCACCCTTCCAATAGCAACTAGCTTAAGGGCTGCGGCTAGACTCATAGAATCTGGGGTTACAATACGTAACCAATGTTCCAGTAGGTGTCAATATTCCAGGTAACGAGTGGAGGACAGAGGAGCCTCTTACAGAAGAGCTAGAAAAACTGCTTGTTTGTAGGAGACCAAATACTTATTTTCCACCACTATTTAGCAAATAAATTCTTTAAAAATCAGACAATGTGATTTTCTAGATTTCTTATGCCTCATTTTGTCTCTAAAGTTGAGGTATACCTATTAGGAAAATTACAGTCCTCCCATCTTTGTACGTGGGAGAACTTACACAATTGGTGGCTGACTTAATATTTTTGTCCTGCTGTAAGTACTAGAGTAGTTCAGAGTCACATCCTGAATGCTGGGTGTTTCTACCTGTTTCAGAAAAAATGAAAAACCCAGTGAAACACCTGTTCAGTTTGCAAACAGAGAGGACAGCAGAGAGAAGTTCCAAGTGTTCTTATCAGCAGATAAGAGCATGAAAACCAGACAGACATGATTCTGACTCGTCTCAGATGGCAGTACGCCTGAGTGGGTGTTTTAATGTACTCTGTCATTTGCTAAACCCACATACTCTGGCCTGTGAGGAGTTACTTGTATGGTGTGTGTCATCAGCACTCACGGTATGCCAATCTCAAACAGGTTGTTTTGGATCAGCTGCTTCCCCAGCATGGTGATGCACAGCTGGATGCAGAGCTCCATGAGGCAGCCGGCATGAGCGCACTGCAGGAAACACACAATGTCACACGTGCTAAAACATGAAGCAAAGAGGCAGGTCAATGGGCAAGTGGGGAGCACTGGGAGTGTACAAGCTAAAACTAGGTGATGTTTACTTATTGGTGTTACTGAAGAGGTATGGTTTGGCCCTGATCCTCTGATCTGTTCAGCTTTAGAGGTGTTTGTGTGTGTTCCACAGATGTTTCAGCAGGCTGGGGGTTGGAAGCAGCTTTGCCGGTCTGTTCCTCCCAACCAGGATAATTTCTGTTTGATTTTCATAAAGATCAAAACACAAACAACAGAAATCTGTGTGTTTAAACAGAGAACTGTTTTAGGTGACTTTCATCTGCAGAAGGATGAGTGGAGTATTTAGGATCAGACTGCTTCAGCAGTACCGGACTAACGGCAGAGTTGATGTATCTGTTCTTTTATGAGCTCCGACTGGAGACGACAAGATTTGTGTCACAAACAGAGTATTAAGAAATAAACAGATTAATGTGAGGTCAGAGGGGTACAGCGCCCAGCTCATAATGTGACAGAAAAGTGGTTCCCTTCATTTGTCATGTGCTCAAACAGAGGGATGAGTTACAGCGTAACTCACAGCTGTCTGACTAGTTATCAGGTGGAACTGAATTACCTCCTCCATTCTGTACGATCCAACAACATACAAGTAGTTCCCAGGTCTTCCAACAAGCCTGGAAACACACAGTCATCAGTTCCATCAGAACAGATCCCTCCAATCACCAATACCAAAACTCTTCTTACCTGCCCCTGAAAAAGGCCAGGTACACAATGGGTGTGAAGGCGTTGACAAACTTTAGGATAAAGGTTTTAAAAATGAGACGTTCCTCAAAACTCTTATCTGTCTTTGGGACCTCTGAAAAGGAGACCACACAGAATCCAGATATTAGAAACCAAACCAGACCAGTAGTTCAATTGTGATGGACATGTGAGACACGAGAACAAGGTGGAGGCTAACCTCACCCTACCCTAACCAAGCAGCTAGCAGTTCAGACTCACCCAGTATGGTGAGCCAGCGTGCAATGGCGGCGTAGATTTCATCCAGGATGATGATAACGATAAGGTTAATGATTGCGGCAGTAGTCTTTACAGTGGCTCGGATGTTGGACCGCGCTGCTGGGTAGGTGCTGATGTGCAGCGCTGCCTTAATGCTGATGCGGTACAGGATCACTCCAAAGACTATGGCAAATGTCACAGATATCTAAAAACAAAACCAAAAGAAGACCTGATGTGACAACCTGGTCATCAGCTAGGAAGAGTTGCATCAAAGTGAGAGACAAATCCAAACACCTCCACTAGCGATGTTCCGACCATATGTTTCTGCTCTGATCTGAGTCCCGATCGGATACTTCAGCAGTACATTAGAATAAGAAGTTACAAAGAAGAACACATCCAAGTTGTCCTTTTAGTTTTTTTTTATTATTTATTAGGTATTTCTTTCTTTCTGTACTTATGTCATTTTCTTGTTTTATTGGACTAAAACATCACTTGTTTAAGATGTAAATTGATAAGAAAATGTGTAAATGTTGTGAATGTATTTAAAAGTAGCCTCGTCGCTCAGATTTTTAATAGTTAATGTCCTCATTATGTGGCTGTATTAAGTGATGCACATTCCTGCAACAGGGCAGGCTCACTTTTCTCCACACAACACCTGAAGCTACCGTGGCAGCCTGGCTTCAGCAGACTGTGAAACCCAGACATTTTGCTATCTGTTGACTATTTCTTTTTGTTTGTTGGAACTACAAGAAGTTTGGTTTAAAATATTTTTTCATGCCTCTAAACAACAGTCCAACTATAGCTATAAACATTTGGTGGCAATTAAAAATAAATAAAGTGGTTCTCTCACATTTGTCTTTTTTTTTTTCCACCGTGTCCTGTCTGGCTGTGAAGCAAACAGAATTGATGTCTGAATGCTGGTAACAAGCCTTACAGATTTACTCTCAGGTGGAGCATCAAAGAGTCTGCTTTTAATGTCACGCCTGATACTTAAAACTTTATTGTTGTTGTTGTTTTTGAATGCTTTGCAATTCTGACAAGACACGGAGTCAGAGGTGAAAGAGAAAGGAAAAGACAAATGGTGGGGAGATGGGAGGAAGGGGGTGGGGTGGGGGTGGGGGTTTCCACAAAAATAAACAATAATTAAACAAGAGTCTGCTTCTAGACCTGCAGAAAGAGAAATAAATGGGACACACAATACATCAGGAGCAAGCTATCACTGCGTTAACCTGATGATGAAATATACTGTAAAATCAACATTGTTTAACTGAGCAATCACACGATAATAAATCATAGTGCATGTAGTGGCAACGACAGCCTTAAGACATGTGTTGAATGTGCCCAAGCCCATACTTTTGAGAGCACCATGTGAGCACCTGTGTGTACACACGCTTGTTTATGTAGGGTTTATCTACAGGAGCGTCCAATAGAGAGTGCGAGGGACCAAAGGCCTGCCCCCCAAAGATGCGTAGGAGATGGGGGGAGCTCCAAGTCCCAGAGATCCAGGTGCTGCCCCAGAACACAGGAACCCCAAGGAGACTGCAACCAGAAAGGCCCCCGCCCCCCTCGAGAGGCACAGAGGATCGCCCCGGGGGGCCACAAGCAGCAGCCAGCAGAGTCCCGGGAGACATCAGCGGCAAGCCCTCAGGCCCGCCCGCAGCCTCCCACCCCCTAGCCGGCTGAGCCCGGGACCCAGGGGCGACCACCCCCGCCGGGGACCCAGCAGAGCCCAGGGACCCAGACCCCACCAGGCCGCCACCAGGATTGATCAGGCAGACGCCACAAATCTTAAACCCCCTGACCCGGGAGCCACGAACACATAGGCAGACCAAGGCACCACACCCCACACCAGGTGTGGCAGGGGGAGGGGAGACGAAGATCTATATCATCAAAAGAAGTCCCAGGAGAGGGGAGGAGTCAAAGGCGCCACCTGACATAAACAGTCATACACAAACACAGTCACACACTCCCTCCCTCATGCTCACACATGCACATACAACCAAAGACTTACAAAAATGCATGCCGGACATCCACTCATGCTCCCCTATTCACCCTATTCACTCTGGTCCCGGTACTGCTGCACATGGGGTACAACCATCACCGGTTACCAGAGTTTGACCCTTTCTGCTGGGTTGCTGATGAGCAGGCTCCCCCGCCCAACGCTGAGCACAGAAACCCACCACCCCAGAACCCAACCAGCCAGATCTCCCTCCTAGCCTCCAGCCCCAGGAAGCCAAGCAACAACAGAGGTGTGCTAAGACCCCTAGTCTCCCTCCACCTGCTCCAATATAGTGTTGTGGGTTGATGAGGTGTATTCCATCGCTGTGGTGAGCGGGCAGTGTGGGCATTGTCCAGCCTATGCCAGCTGATGCCACAGCACCACCCCACTTGCACCCACAGCCCTCGGTGTCTAAGTGCAGTTTAAAATTGGAAGTGGGCACCGGCACTCGGGAGGAGGCTGAGAAATCCCCCTGCCAAGTACCGTTGAATGTGCTCACTCCCAAGGCCCTAAGTGTGTGTTTGCGTGGAATGTCGTCGGTGGAGGTGTATAAGGTGCAAATAAAATTGGGGGGCAGGTTGCCACAGGAATGCGGAAATGGGGTCCATTGTCCACCCCCCAAGGTCCTATGTGCATGTCTGTGTGAAGATGTGAGGGTGCAGGAGGAGAGAAATATGCGGGGATGGGGAGGAATGGCTGGTTGGGCTTAGCCCTCCAGGGAGCCAGCTCCCCCACTGGCCACAATAGGCACCTCTGTTGTCAAATTGCCGCCCAGGGCATGGAGACCCCAGCCCATCCTGCCAGGGCCCAAAGCAGCAGCATTACAGAGCCTCACGGAGTCCCGAGGGCACCAACCCAGCCCCACCCCAGCAGAATATCTATGCCCATCCCTGCATTTGCACAACTTCCAGAATATATAAGACATAGGACATCCAGGTAAGGTTGGGTCCTCCCCCTGCTGGACCTCCCCCTCCCCTGTGATGGGAGAGCAGAGGAGCCAAGGTTTACCTGAGGTCCCTGAACCCGGGCCAGGAACTGCTGCATGTTCCTGCCTTCTTCCCGGGAGCATAAATGTCAGGACCCGACCCCCAAGGCCCCGCCCAGATCCCCACATGGGGCCGGCCACCCCGAGCCCTCCGCCCCCGCCCAGGGGCAATGCAGCCGCCAGGCAGTGACCCATGGCCGCCGCCAAGACCTCCAAGGGGCCCCACTCACAACCGCCAGTAGTCCACCTCCCGAGGCAACCCAAGCACCTCCAGAGGGGGGCAACGGTCCCCCAGTCCCAGACACCCCCAGTGAACCCACCTCCAGGGAACATCCGGATATTCCAAACTCAGACCCTCCACACCCCCACCCACATCATCCCGCAGGACAACATCAACGGCCCCCCATCATCGCTTTGTGATGGAACCGATCAAAGGAGCCCAGAGAGATTGATTTGAAGTGGAAGCACAGGTCCAGGTCGTCCAGGTTTCCCAGTAAACAAAGAGAGGGGGTGGTTGGGATATGACATTTCAGAGACTTTGACAGGTCTTCACATACTCTACCCCAAAATTCCTGGACAGACCACAGTGCATGAATGTAATTGTCAGGAATGCTGTTTGTGCAGTGTGTACAGGTGTCAGTCGGCACAAACCCCATCTTGAACATCCGATGACCTGTACAGTGTACCCTGTGTAGAATTTTGTATTGAATTAATTGTAAATTGGAGTGTCTGATCATTTTAAAAGTTTTTAAACAAGTAGGAGCTGAGCATGCGCTGAGGAGGAGCTGAGCATGCACTGACGGTCGATCACCGGATACACAGCAGCATTTGAAGCTGATGGCAGCTCATTAACAAACATCCATAAACAATTAAGACATATTTTTCGCCTAATTTATTTACTGACAACGCACAAAATAATCTGGTAAGTATAACTCACTCAATCTGGAGGTAAGTGAAGAAAATTTAGAAAGTTTACTAAATTATATTTACGAAGTTTTTGAGTTATTCGTTATGGGTCCGAAGAAATCAGCGGCTGAGCCTGAAACACCTGGGATCAAGAGGAGACGTCCTCAGGACTCGCCTGAGGCCTCATCTCCCCGTAAGGACATATTAGAATTATTGGATTCTATAGATAAACGGCTTCTGGGATTTGAAGGGCGTCTTCATCTGCTTGAGGTTCTACACCAGGAGTTTCAGAACCTCTGTCAGTCTCTGGAGTTCAGCCAGGAGCAGGTGGAGCGGCTCACCGCTGAGAACGCGTCTCTGCGGGAGTCCGTTTCTTCCCTGGAAGAGGGAATGACGCGGATCACCCAGGACAACAAGACTCTGAAAGAGACGGTTTTGGACCTTCAGGTCCGTAGCATGAGGGATAATTTGGTGTTCGCAGGCCTGCCGGAGCAGACAGGAGGGACGGAGAACTGCGAGCAAACAATAAAAAACTTTCTCCAGACCCAAATGAAGATACCCGAAGAAACGGTAAAAAACATCACCTTTCACTGCGTACACCACCTTGGAGCTAAAAGAGTGGACAGCAGAAGATCTCGTCCCATAATGGCTAAATTTGAACGCTTTAAGCAGAAGGATCTTGTTAAAAGTCACGGAAAAGAGCTCAAAGGGAAAGACTTCAGCGTAAATGACCAGTTCACTAAGGAAATCCTGGATCGGCGCCGAGTCCTCTTTCCGCTGCGCAAAAAGTTTATCCAGGATGGGAAGAGAGCTGTCATCTCGGTGGATAAGCTTTACGTGGACAATAAGCTTTACAAGGAGCGAGGAGTGACAGACTGGCTGTATTAGCCCAACATCAGGTCAGACATTTATTATTCTTATCAGGATTCACTGGGTTTTTAACCTGTATCTGTATTTTCCTTTCCTCTTTACCTGCTTCTGTACCTTTACACCTGTATGGCACAACCACACAACTTTCCAACACTGCGTCAGACTCGACACACACACACACACACACGCACAAAATATATATATATATATATGTATATAAATAAATATATATATATATATATATATATATCTCAGATGTCAAGCTACACAGACAGGGTTAAAAAAATATGATCGACCTTTTTCCCCATCACTTTCATTTTTTAAATAGTAATTAATAAACATTCGATACCATTACAATTTCCTTTGATTTAATTTTAAATAAATATATAGAGTGGCCAGGTAGCACATAAACAATGCAATTTAACGGTTTTCTTAAAGTAGGAACGTTTAAGCTGTGCGGCCAGAGCGCTCTCCGTCCTTCTGCTCTGCGTAAACCTGAGCTGATCACCTACTTGTGCGTAATCAAATGTCTGTACGGGAAAAGATGGAAATGCCATGAGGTTCACTTTTGCCTCAGACCGACATATTGCTGTTTTATGGTGTGGCTGAATCTGCGATCCGCTGCCACGCGGACTAACAAATGCTGCAGTAAGGAGTAGTGGGTCAGGTTCATGAGGAGTCACTGGCTGTAGCGGACCCGACTTTGATACGTCATCCCAAAATAGAAGCTAATATCTTAATTTGACCTTGAATGAAAAATGTTGTTATAAAATCTTAAAAGTTTTTATCACGGAGGAGGCAGCTCTCATTTTCGCCTTCAGTCTGACGGCGCACCGGAGTTTGCAGCGTGCGCGCTTATTGAATCTGTGTGTGTGTGTGTGTGTGCGTGCGGCACAGCTCCATGAGCCGCTCCAGTCACCGCGTCTCGTTAATGGCGCTATTTAAACCAATGTTGTAAAATTACTTCTGCCCAGCCCAGATGTGCTCACATGTGCATCCGTGAGCCGTGATCTCTGACAGACGCACTCTGAACTTCAGATCTTCAGCGTGCTGTTAATAGCCTGAATGTGAATTATTTCTTGATTTATTTAGTTACATCCACAATGTTCTGTGTGTGAGGTTTACAATGTCAGAACACCTGCATGAGACAGGGTGTTAATTACAATCTGCCAGAATGACTCACCACCTTCAGATTCCTACAACACCGTTAAAAATGATCAAATACGGAACATATCGGCATGCGCAGGCCAGAGTGCTGAAGCTTGGCACATTGTTATTATGAAGTTAGGGCACATGTGGAGGACACGCGCGCACGCGCGCGACGGAACATATCGGCGTGCGCAGGCCAGAGTGCTGAAGCTCGGCGCATTGTTATTATGAAGCAAGGCACATGTGGAGGACACGCGCGCGCGACGGAACATATCGGCGTGCGCAGGCCAGAGTGCTGAAGCTCGGCGCATTGTTATTATGAAGTTAGGGCACATGTGGAGGACACGCGCGCGCGCGACGGAACATATCGGCGTGCGCAGGCCAGAGTGCTGAAGCTCGGCGCATTGTTATTATGAAGCAAGGCACATGTGGAGGACACGCGCGCACGCGACGGAACATATCGGCGTGCGCAGGCCAGAGTGATGAAGCTCGGCGCATTGTTATTATGAAGTTAGGGCACATGTGGAGGACACACGCGCAAAAATATACTTGTTTTCAATTACATTTATTGTGGCCACTTACTTTTTCTTAGGCCCACCCACAAATGAGTTTCTGGCTACGCTAATGGTGACATCTGATAGACTTCTCTGAGCTCTGCAGCCATTACACTTTTCACCTCGCGCACCCCCGGGGGNTATATATATATATATATATATATATATATATATCTCAGATGTCAAGCTGCACAGACAGGGTTAAAAAAATATGATCGACCTTTTTCCCCATCACTTTCGGAAACATATCGGCGTGCGCAGGCCAGAGTGCTGAAGCTCGGCGCATTGTTATTATGAAGTTAGGGCACATGTGGAGGACACAAGCGCAAAAATATACTTGTTTTCAATTACATTTATTGTGGCCACTTACTTTTTCTTAGGCCCACCCACAAATGAGTTTCTGGCTACGCTAATGGTGACATCTGATAGACTTCTCTGAGCTCTGCAGCCATTACACTTTTCACCTCGCGCACCCCCGGGGGTGCGCGCACCACACTTTGGGAATCCCTGCTCTAGACAATGAGGTGTAGCTATTTTAATACACAAAAACATCAATTTCACAGTATTGGACACAGTCTCTGATCCAGAGGGTAGATTTATAATGTTAAAAATATCTGTACAGAACCAAAGCTTATGTATTGTCAGCATATACTGTCCAAATATTGATGACCCTTCATTCTTTCATAATTTTTTCTCTGTACTCTCCGAACACTTGGACTGTCCACTTATACTTGGAGGCGATTTTAATTTTTGGATGAACTCTTTAACAGACAGGCTCAGTATAGCTGGGACTCAGCGCAATTGGCAATCCACTAATATAGTTAAACAGTACATGAGTGATTATGGGCTTTGTTATGCATGGCAATATCTTCATCCTAACCGTAGAAAGTATACTTTTTCTCACACATCCATCACTCTCATTCATGTTTGGATTATTTTCTAGTCAGCAGCTCATTGTTGGCTGACATTTCAGACACTGAGATACACCCCATAGTTGTCAGCGACCATGCTCCGGTTTCATTAACTCTGGTAAATAAGAAGACAATCCCACCAAACAAAAACTGGAGGTTTAATACATCACTGCTTAAAGACGAAGGTTTTATTGATTTTTTTTAAAAGGAGTGGGCTTTATATTTAGAACATAATGACCTGCCTGGAACATCAGCATCTATTCTTTGGGAGGCAGGAAAGGCAGTGATGAGAGGTAAAATAACCTCTCTCATCACATAAGAAAAAAAAACAGAAAACACGTATTCAGGAGTTAGAAGAAATCATTAAGTCTTTACAAGCATCCACAGAAGAAGAGTTAATGAGCAAATTACGTAAAGCTAAATTAGAACTTCATGGAATCATTGACAAAAAGACAATTTTTAGCACAAAGACTACGAATAGAAAACTTTGAACATAGTAATAAATCAGGTAAATTTTTGGCTAGCCAGTTAAAAAATAAAGAGAAAACTACCATATCTGCTGTTAAAGACTCAACCGGGAATATAGTTTATGACCCTGAAAGCATAAACAACACTTTCAGAGACTTTTACCAAACTTTGTACTCACCACAGATAAACCCATCAGATAACGAGATCAATGAGTTCCTTGATAGGATAACACTTCCTAAATTATCAGACAGCCAAGTTACAGTCCTGGACTCGCCACTAACATCAGCGGAGCTCCAGGAAGCCCTTAAATCCATGACGAATAGGAAAGCTCCAGGTCCAGACGGGTTTCCAGCAGAGTTCTACAAAGAATTCTGGATCATTCTGGCTCCAATATTTTTCAGAATGGTGAGGGATACCGAAGAGAGTGGCAGATTACAGCCAAACATGAATTCAGCCAATATTAGTCTCTTGCAGTGTTAATTTTGTTGACAAAATATTTTCGTCTTTTTTTTCGTCACGAAAATATATTTACAGACGAAAATGAAACAAAAATTCAAAATAAATGCTTGGAAAAAGATGAAGACGATAATTAAATTGATTGAAACTTTTCGTCAACGAATGAAAGACGAGACGAAAATCCACGATGACGCTCTTCTACATGGCGCACTATGGTGCGGTGCGACTATTGTGTTGTTGTGAGATGCGAACGTAGTAGAAGACAAGGGGCGTGGCGTGCCGTGAACGTGCGGGACAACGTGAGAGAAGACAGACCCTGAATAGTATAAAGGGGCAGGTATGCGCGGTGTGCTAAACATAGCTCACTGAATATATAGACGGCATATGAAGAAGGAGTAGAGGAAAAAGTTAACTGCTGGGCGAAAAAGAAGAGAAGATGTGTGGAGTCATTTTTCTTATGATAACATTGCTACCAAAACTACATGCCGAGAGTGTGGACTGTCGTTCCGAGGAAAGAACACAACGAATCTGAAGAGGCATCTACAGAATGGCCACTTCGCCATTTTCTCCGAGGTAAATCCACTTAAATGTACACGTGACGACCCGAAAGTAATATACAGGCAAATAAAACTGTATCAACACTGTCATGTTGGGATAAAAATTCGGAAGTACCGTATTTTCATGACTATAACGTGTGTTATTAGGGAAATAGCGGGCGAGCAGTGTTGATGCATGATTGCGCATGCACAGTGAGCGGTTCTGGTACTTTTTGGGTCGCAGGCGCTCGCTGTACGTGCGCTCTAAACCAGGACTAGACCAGTAAAGTGAAGCATGCTGTTGGCTGTTTATAATTTTCACAATGTCTGGTTTGCACTGATATGAACCGAGTCCCGAGCCCGCACAGATGTTTATGTGTGTGTGTGTATGTATGTATGTATGTATATATATATATATGTATGAAATCTCAAAAAGCAACAGGTAAATCATTGTTAGAAAGTCAATGTTTTAATTGTGTATTTTTATTTTTTTGCAGTTGCAGAACACTATTGCTGATGGTGGCCAACCAGCTACCAAAAAGGCAAAAATGTCCAACCAGAACATTGAGGACGCATTTACAAGTACTACAAAGTACAAGAGTGATGCCAAAGAACAACAAATTAAAGAAGAGGCTATCGCTACATGGATTGGATGTACAGGATTGCCGGTCACAACAGTAGAAGATGAGGATTTTATTCTGATGATGGAAAGTTTGGATAAGAAGTTTACTGTGCCAAAGAAAACTAAGATAAGTAATCTAATTGAAAAACACTATGAAAACAAAAAAGCTACATTTAAGAAAAGACTGTCTAGTGCCAGAAAAGTATGTATTGGGACTGATCTGTGTTAGTGTTAGACAGCAGATAAGCCAGTATAAGGAAGAGCTCTCACAGTCCATCACTTGTGAAACGGGAATGGAGTTTTGGATTGGAAAATGTGACACATTTTATCACAGCCTGAAACCATTAGCATTAGATATATTGGCAATGCCAGCTTCTCAATCTTTTGCAGAAAGAGTGTTCAGTATCACAGGTGACCTCACTAGAGGGAAATGCAACCGAGCAAAGGTCACACTAGCACGAAGTGCTTTTCTCAAAATGAATCGCAGCAAATAAATATTCACACTGTTTGGTTGAGCCTGTGTTGTAACAAGTGAATATCTACAGACTCAGGGTTAACATGTTTAAATTTGCTGTTCTTGTAAATTCTTGTTGTGCAACTGCTAAAAAGAGCACCTTTGTAATTTCCAGTGTGCTTTTTGTTTTTTTATTAAACACGTAAGTGTTAAACATGTGAAGTGGTTTTTTTATTCAAATATTCTATGTTCTTAGCTGTGTGTGCTATAACTGATCAGTGGTGGTTAAGAGTTTGGACCCTGTGTATTAAATTACACTAGTTTTTCCAAGCTCTATACAAAAGTAAGAAATTACTTCATTAGAAAAAATATGTGCATTTTGTTGACTAAAATTGCTTATTTTTATCGACTAAAATTACTTGTTATTTTCGTCGACTAAAATGGGACTAAAACTAAAATAAATCCAATGACTAAAATTGGACTAAGACTAAAATTAACTTTTAGCCAAAAGACTAAGACTAAAATAAAATTAAAATTTCCTGTCAAAATTAACACTGGTCTCTTGTTAAAACCAGGCAAAGACCCTTCATTTCCTACCAGCTATCGCCCAATATCCCTTATTAATGTTGATCTCAAAATAATTTGTAAAGCCCTGGCAAAAAGATTAGAGAAGGTAACCACCTTCATAATACACCCTGACCAAACTGGTTTCATCAAGGGTAGACAGTCATCCACTAACTCACATAGATTATTTAATTTGATAGATTTCTCTTACAGTAGAAACATAGAAACTAGTATATTATCTATAGATGCAGAAAAAGCTTTTGATAGAGTTAACTGGAAGTTCTTATTTGCAACTTTACATAAATTTGGGTTTGGGGACTTCTTCATAAACATGCTACAAACATTATACAGGTCACCAACAGCACGTGTCAGGACGAACAACCAAATATCAGCTAGCTTCTGTCTTCAGAGGGGGACTAGGTAGGGATGCCCACTCTCCCCCTCACTGTTTGCTATCTTTATTGAACCACTAGCAGCAGCAATTAGGCAAACAACAGGTATTAAAGGGATAAAGTGTAAGAAAATAGAACATAAGATCAGTCTTTATGCAGATGATATTTTATTCTTTCTCCGGAATTCTCAATCATCTCTCTCTCATTCAATAGAACTGATAAACTTTTTCAAAAGTTTCAGATTACTCTATAAACTGGTTAAAATCCACAGTTCTACCAATTAATTTCTCTTTTGTCATTTTACTTAATACACAATTGGAGTCAGGGAATATCACATACCTGGGAATTAATGTCTCCCCCAAGTTAGCAGATCTAACAAAATTAAATTACATGCCACTTTTAAAGAAAGTGGAAGATGATCTTGCAAGATGGAAATCATTACCGATATCACTCATGGGGAGAGTTGCTACAATTAAAATGATGGTCTTACCCAGAATAAATTACTTATTTTCAATGATCCCAAACAAACCACCAGCTGACTGGTTTAGATCTCTGGACTCCTCAATTACCAAATTCCTTTGGCAGGATAAACCTTCACAAATTAGCTTAAATATGCTTCAGAAGACCAAAGAAAGAGGAGGACTGGATCTACCCAACTTTTATTATTATTTATTAGCCAACAGGCTGCAATATATACCAAGATGGTAACAAGATAACCCACTAGATGAGTCCTGGTTAGACATAGAACAGACACTTTGCAATACGATAGAGCTTTCAGACTTACCATTTATTAGCTCAAGCATAAGAAAACATGAAGGCTTCAAAAGTATTTGTATCAGCACCTCTCTGACAGCATGGTGGGAGTATCTTAAAATGATGGAGTCTTCACTAGTACCATGCAGACGCACACCTATCTGGAATAATCCTGATATTTTGCAAAATAATAAAATGATGAACCTCCCGGACTGGAAAAATAAAGGAATCCTATACCTGAAACACATATATGAAGGACTGGATTTCATCCCATTTAATAGAATAGTCTCCCAATTTGGAATAGATAAGAGTAGCTTTTTAGAATATCACCAAATTATATCTGTAGTCAAGCGAAAATTTAAGCTCAATAAAATAGAATTACAAACACCACCAATGGTATTAGACTTCTATAATCTCAAACCCCCCAAACTTCTGTCTAAAGTATATAAGACACTGTCCAAAATAGACGATAGAATAGCAATCCCTATTGAAAAATGGGAGGTGGATCTATTGGGCCATTCCCATCTGTACAGGGTCGGCCCGGGTAGCGTAGGTTACATATCTGGGTGGCCTGGTATTTTTCTGGGCCAACCAAGGCTCATTCTCAGACCTCTTCTCGAGGGGGTCTGCTTCAGGCCGACCAGGGCCAAAACACCCATTGCTGACAGCAAATTCACACCTTCCATTGGAGCAAGCCTCTGATTGGTGGGTAGAATCAGCCCAAATGGGCTTAAGGCAAGGATGTGTGGAATCAACCGGGCCAGGCTGGGGCCGACTGGGGCTACCCGGCCCGGGCCGACCCGGTACAGATGGGAATGGCCCATATCAGTCAGCTTTGACCAGAACTTCTGGTCCCAAACCCAGACACCATATTACAAGAGGCTGTTGCACTGGCTTTACTGTCCAATTCAATATGTCCACTAGACATTTTCTCTCTCCTGAGGAGACACATTAGCTTTGCATTAGCCTGCTAGTTAACAGCTACATGTTATGGTGTCCGAATACCTGCCTGCCTTAAATTGTGTGGCGTTATGGTGCTGTTGTCCAAGAAACTTAAAAGTATTGATGTAAAAGGACTTGTTGAAATTTAAATAAAGCTACTGTTGTTCCGTCTCTCAGGACGGGTTTCAAAAGTCATTTTTTATTTTTATTTTTTGTTATTTTTAAGGATAAATCCAATCTTTTTCATCTGATCACAGACTCTTTGAAAATTATGAGATCTGGCCTAATTTCAGTTTAGGTGATCGGATCGGAGCCTCCCTAACCTCCACCCAAAACTGGTTCAGTGCAGATCCAGTTCTGATGAAGCACAGCAACGTATGTCCAAACAGCAAGGCACAGCCGGGGCCATGCACCTGTGCAGCTGTGATGATGTCATCCAGACCTGAGTAATACAAAGAGATGAAAGACTGGAGCAGCATACAGTAAACCAAAATATTTTCTCACCATGAAACCCATCATGACTACAGAGGTCAGGTAGGCTGGAAGTCTGTCTGTGCACGTCAACTTCACTTTCTCCTCCTGGAGAACACACACACATTAGACAACATAAATGTCTGCAGAACTACAGCTCCTTCGGAGCAGAGTGTGAGCCATGGCTGGTGAACCGGGGACACGCTGTGTATGCTGTGCGTAAACACGGATTACCAGCCAAAGGAGACCCATGTCTAAAGTCAACATTTGAGAAGAAGTCCATCTCTGTAACGCGTGGAGAAATACATCGCCGTTAGTAATGTGTTTGTGGAGATCTAGTAAACAATGCTGATTTAGCCGCTGGCTAGCTGACGAGCACTGGAGTGTGTTAGGATAGACGGCAGGCTGCAGGAACGAACATAACAAAGGCAAAAAAGAGAGGAGACGAGTTGAAGGACTTTGGAACTGACACGTTGGTACCGGATCGGGAGTTCTGGTACAAAGAAAAAATGAATGAGCAACTTGAGGTGAGTTAGGGAGTCAGGGGACACACCACTCGGGAGGATGGTTTCCTAGTGTTGGACATGATGACAACCTATCAAACTTCATGTCTTTCAATTTCATTGTTCATTATTCAAACTAACAAGTACAGCAACGGCGTAGCTAGTCTCTTCTACTTCTTTGTTGAATTAGCAGACACCATCCTTCCAGGGCACATTGCTGCCCTCTGCTGGTTCTTTCAGGTTACAGTCGTAGTCCAAACGCACAAAGCGGGGCTCGTATGTCCCTAAACAGCTACTGTATTTCAAGATGGTGGATAGAGCGTCGACCACAGTTTATGTATGTAAAAATGTAAAATTTCAAGCTGAGAGGAATATTTAGAATTAATGTTGGTGAGAAATATTCACAAAGGACAAGTTTGTGAACTGGAAACACTGGATTTATAGTGACAGGTAAAAATATTACACACTGGGGCTTTAACATAATTTGTCAGATGCTAATCAATCAACTGCTGATGAAGAACTGAAACCATCTACTGGGTTTTAGACTTCCTGATGAGTAGACCAGTCCGTGAAGACCTTTCATGCCTCCTATTTCATCATTGTCCTCAACACAGGGGACCCTCCAGGATGTGTCCTGAGCCTCCTCCTGGACTGACTGTACAGAAAGATATTCTGGAGCTCATGTTGTGAAGTTTGCAGATGGCTCTTGTTGGTTTGATATCCAACGATGAGTCCATGTAGGGGGGAGGAACCATCAGTGGAGTGAAAAACCTCCAATCACCTTCATCAATGGAGAAGCTGCGGAGATGGTGAAACATCTAAATACTTGGGCCACATGACCTTATTTGGACTACTACACAAATAACCCCTAACTTCACCGTGGTCTATTCAGGTCCTACCCACGTAGATGTCCTTCACTCATTTAGACACATAAACCATGTTGTTTTGTCTGTTTTTGGGGGCAGCAGTAGCTCAACAGGTTGAGCGGGTTGTCCAGTAATAAGAAGGTTGCAGGTTCGGTCCCGGCTCCGGACAGAGAATTCTGCTGTTGTGTTCCTGCTGGTGGTGGTCGGAGGGACCGGTGGCGCCTGTACTCAGCAGCCTCGCCTCTGTCAGCGCACCCCAGGGCAGCTGTGGCTACATCGTAGCTCATCACCATCAGTGTGTGAATGGATTAATGATACACTGTAGTGTAACGCACTTTGGAGTTCTTACTCTGGGAGGCGCTATACAAATGCGGGTCATTTATCATTTTTACCAAACATTTATTTTGTTTTGTGATTGTGGTCTGTGTTTCAACAGTGTGTGCTTTTGTATGTTTAAACGGCTGGTTGACAGAAAGCACTATGGTCTGGATTAATGGGAGGAAAAGTGATAAATTATAGCATGAACAAATCTTTTAACCATTGATTCTGATCTGGATCCTTAGAAGTTTATTCTTTCCTCTTTTTGTTTTCTCTTCAGTTTCTAAAAGATGTGTTTGATCTGCTGGAAGTTTGATTCCTCTTGTTGCTCCATCAGGTCAGTCACAGCACCAAACAGGAGTGAAACAGGTGTGGCATCAGTTTTACCTTCGGTAGCGACTGGTCCTGCTTCATTGCTTTCTGCATTACCCGGAACTCATACTCTGCACGGTTGTGGTCCTGCAGAAGAAACCAGTTAAATACACACTGCAGTTTATCTCACAGGTTATTGAGCAAGCCATCAGACCTCAATGCAGGTGGCAAAGTGGAGGACAGAAAAGCAGAAGAGCTTCACGGGTTAAGCTTTGTGTTAAAATAGCAGCAGGAAGTGTGTAGCACCGCACCATGAAAGGATTGAGTGGAGCCACACCAGAACCAGGCAGACATACGGTGTTAGATATCAGCTCCACCCTGGTACGTTTATAAAGAGGTGGGGGTTGAGCACCAAATGACCAGCGCTGCTGAAGCTGTCAAAACACTGAGCTGCTAGGGCAGCCCACCAAAGTTGATTGGTCCCAGTCATGTGACCCGATGCTGTGCTTGAAAAACAGATTAGTACCTACACGGGCTAGATAGCTGCTTCTCTAATTCTTGCCACTTTTTACATTAATAATTTTATCATGAGTGTTTTATTACTTCCAATATTTGCTTATCTCTTAAATTTTTCTTTCTTTCTTACCATCTGCACCTAATACCGCAGCGATTTCCTAATGTTGTGACTTGGCACACATATGGCATTAAAACCTTCTGATTCTGATCAGAGCTGAGAAACTACAGGACCAGATCGCCAGGTTTCAGTAGAGACTCAATTCAACCACGTCGTCACCTCTTTAATTTAACTTCCGTTAAAATAATTTAGTTATTGCAGAACAAACCTTCCATTCAAATCTAGATGGACAGAATGTCTTCCTGGTTCTGAGTTCAGCCTGGTTCTATAAAGTCAGATTCATTCAAAGGTTCCATATCATGTTAATTTAAACCTTTGGGAACAAAAGTAGGCACAGTTTATGATCAAATATTACTGTTGGCACTAGTGAGATGTTGTCAGCCTGAATTTAAACCCAGAAATAAAACTTTGTTTCACAGACTCTGCCTACACCCACTCTGACAAAACACATCTATGTTAGAAGAAAGTAAAACAAACAGATTTGTCCTCATTTTTTAATTGTTTACCAATAAATACTGGCAAGTGCAGCTAAAGAGGAATAAAAAAAGTTGCTGCTTAGACCAGGATGTGAACCTGCACAAAATTACATGCCAGCTCACTAACCACTGGACTATCGAGTCTGCTACATGACCCCAGTTGCCTAAGCCACATGTCCTGTGCTGGCCAGAGGAAAGAAGTGCCAGACCAGACCCTAGCATCCGGGAGATGAGCAGGGCCAGATGATGAGACTAGTTTCCATTGATGCTTTACAAGATTTTCAAAGTAAAACTAAATTAGCAGCTGAAACAGGAAAATGATTGAATGCAGCCAAAAACAAAAAAGTTGACCTTTACTTGTGTGGACTTTTCCTTTCTGACCTGGTTAAAGGGTTCTTCTGTTAAACTGTCTAGGAGAACTGGGCTCAGGAGGTCCATGCTTGTGGACAAGCATGTTCCTACAACTAGTGCATCCCAAGAGTTAGCTGAATGAGGGACACCTATATGCTTCAGACAAGAGGCCTCTGAGACAGAAACCAAACAAGGCTGAAGGTGAAAGCTGTGAGGCCGCAGAGCGTGGAGTTAGGCTGCTTGCTGCCACGGCAACAGGATGGACCTCAGAACATAGGAGCTGCAGGAAAATGTTAAACAGCTAAAACAAGGAGGAGGAGCTGAGGCAGGTTGTTAGCACCTGAGGGAGAAAGGCTGTTAGATCAACAGAATAGGAAATAAAACAAATGGATCCAAACCTTATGTTCTTCCTGTGAAAGACAATAAACACAGACAGGATGTCAGAATGCAGTTGAACATCTCTAAAGTGAAACAGCGTCAACAAAAACAGCTGCGGTGTTTCTGTGGTCTCCCTCAGAGATCCAGCGTGACTACAGCCTCACTTCGGAGTCGGCCGGCTGCCCTGGGAGATGTGAACAGCCAGCCGCCTGCTCCAACTGTTCCCGGCAGGAGACAGGAGAAGCTGGGCACCCGCTCAAGTTTCTTATGCAGACCCACTAACATGTTTGACCAAGCAGTTAAATGTGTGTGGAGCAGCATTCCCCCCCCGCCATCCAACCAGCAAAATAAAGTACAGAAATACACTTGCTAGGGATGAGCCGTATACTCGTTTCAGACGAGTATCCGGTACGGATAAAGTATTTTTGAAGAATACGAGCACGAAACAAGTAAAACTCGTAAATATCTGTAATCGTGCTGAAGGAAAATCCTCATTGGGTAACTGGCTGTCTTCACGCTCTGTGACTGGCCAGTCACATAGAGCGCCCGCCCCTCCCTACACACACATCTTTGCAGCCGGGAGCTCAGTCCGTCCGGCCCATGCATCCACACACACACACTTACACACACTTACACACACACACACACACACACACACACACACACACACACACACACACACACACACACACACACACACACACACACACACACACATAGGCTCCTACTCACACACACACACACACACACACACACACACACACACACACACACACACACACACACACACACACACACACACACACACACACACACACACATACAGTAACGGATCTGTCTGAGCTTGCTACACTGTTGCTCACGTTTCTTCAGAACTCCCTAGGTTTTCTTCGGCTCGCCTCTTTTTCGGTTTAATATTCAAAGTTACTTTTCTCGTGACTTACATGTGCATTTGACAAGACAGAGCTGACGTGCTGCGTCGGACAATGCTTCCGCTCCGGTCGGGTTTATTTTTATTTTTTTAACTCCCTCTCTCTCCCTCTCACACACACTCATGCCTTAATCAACATTGTTTTGCTTAACTGTGTGTGGGAAAAATGCCAAGAACGTTAAGAAAAAATGAGTTAAATCAAATTAAAATAAAAATATATATACAGTTGTGTCTGGTTCTAGTATTTCATATTTCCTAGTTCCAACTGCATGAGTTCAGATGTATTAATCCATGCACTCATATATTAATGTTCTGATTTTATTGAAAAACTTGTTCTGTAACAGTTCCTTTACTATTGTGATCAATAATATTTCATCTCAATTCTGAGGCTGCTCTGTAAATAGTTTTCAAATAAACAATACACATAGCAACTTCTGATCAATCCATATCAATTTCAGACTTAAAATAATGCATTGATGTAAACCACGCCCACTTCCGGTTATACCACGCCCACTGCGAGTACAGATACAGATAATTTAGATGGTTTAACAGATACGGAGAGTGGTGTACTCGCTCATCCCTAATACTTACAGATAAAAAGAAGCAGAAACTGCTTGGATGGTCTGTTTAGTAACCACAGCTTGTCCTTTTGTCCAACTAATCCCATGATTAACATCCAAACACGAATACAAACACACAGACAAAACTAAAGTTCAGAGAGTCGAAATGGCTCAACATCTATTAATGTGAGGTCGAGGCCCAGGCTGAGGCCTTTCTTTGGAGCTAGCTTTGAAGTCACGTGGCTCTGATGCTCATTATTCAGAATTTTAAGCATTTAATACGCTTAAACAAAAGAGAAACAAAAAAAAAATCACCCCCTCAGAGTTGTCATGAGTGTAAACTAGATCTATTAAACCTAAAATATGTTTGTGTGACAGGCTGCAAACATGTTTATTCCTAATGTAAAATTAGCATTTTTAACATGGGAGTCGATGAGGATGTGCTCACTTCTGACACACCTTCTGATGAGGGTGGAACTGCAATTTTTGCCACTCTCTTGCTTGCTTCATATCCACAACTGAATTATGGGGGCTTTATCTAAAATACATGGGAGCAGGTCTAAGTCTCTGGGTGAAGCCATAATTAATGCATGTGTCCTTCAACGGAAGCCCGTGTGGACATGATGCTTTTGCTGATTTGTAACAAATGGTTACAAAACTTTCATCATTAATAAACATTGTTGCTTTACACATTTACCTCTTCACTTGTTGCCAGTGATAAAATGGAATCTGATGATCTTGTTATTTTGCTGGAGGTTGCACTCCCTGGGATTTTTGACCCAAATGGCCATCCGTTGGTAAGGTTTTACTTGAACACAAAAATAATGCTTGCTTGCAAATATTTAGGTATGTACTACCCCCTATTGCCAGTGAAAATGCACATGGTCTTTTTAATGATTAGAAACATTCAGAAGACAATAAGGACCATGTTTTAATGAATAGCTCCACTAGGGAAAAGGTCTGGAGCGGTGAAGTTGTGTTTATAACAAGTGGTCAGAGGTTAAACATCCTAGTGCAGGGCTATTCAATTCCGGACATCGAGGACAGGCAGCCAGCACGTTTTGGCTTTAAACCTGTTTCAACACAACAGATTTAAATCAACAGGTGATTGACAGGCTTCTTCAGAGCCTGATGAGCTGCTGCACAGGTGATTCAACCACCAAATCTAGTCTGTTGGACTAGAGAAACCACTGAAATGTGCTGGATACCGGCCCTCAAGGCCCGGAGTGAAGAGCTACCCCTGTTCTAGTGGTTCGGTTAACAACAGACCACCAGTCCAGTTTTTACTAATCTAACTAAACCTCTTTGTGGCGTTCATTCAGTGTTTCTTATCTGCTTCTATTATTTTTGTAATAGAGCTTGTATCTTTGGATGAAGGGACTACTGATGAGCTTTACTCCATGATTCAAGTCCCCACAAATGACGGGTCCCATCAATATGTGTTCAGACCCAGGTCCCTTAAGGATGCAAGAGAGGTCGCTGAGCAGATTACACCTCACACCGATGATCCAGATAAATGGGTTTCAGACGTGATGGAGGTGATCCACTCCTATCGCCTAAACGGTCATGAATTAGGACAGCTGGCTCAAGCGAGCCTTCAAAAACATTGGCACAGAGTCCGAGGCCAATTCACAGGGAGATGCCCTAACGGAGCTGTGGCTCTCTATTGGGCCATTCCCATCTGTACCGGGTCGGCCCGGGCCGGGTAGCGTAGGTTGTTTACATATCTGGGTGGCCTGGTATTTTTCCGGGCCAACCAAGGCCTCTTCTCGAGGGGGTCTGCTTCAGGCCGACCAGGGCCAACACACCAACTGCTGACAGCAAATTCCCACCTTCCATTAGAGCAAGCCTCTAATTGGTGGTTAGAATCAGCCCACATGGGCTTAAGACAAGGATGTGTGGAAACAACTGGGCCAGGCTGGGGCCGACTGGGGCTACCCGGCCCGGGCCGACCCGGTACAGATGGGAATGGCCCATATGATGAGGATCAGGGAACTGGAGCAATAATTGGAGATTTAAAGACCCAGTTTGATATTCTGGCAACAAATGTAAAACAATACTTCAAGAAAATTCCTAAATTAACCCAGTTGGCCTCAATTAAACAAAAGCCTGATGAATCTGTGGATGACATCCGTTCCAGATACCAAACTAAATTCAACATCCACAGTGCCTTCACACCCGATACTAACATAGACGGTCCATACGTGAGACATTTATGCTCTGACTTGTTGAAAGGTTTCCTGCCTGCGATTACTGCAAGGATTAAAACTCACTTCATTTACTGGGAAACCTGCAGCGTTGAGGACCTGATGATGAATGCCAGACATGCAGAAAAGGTCCTCCAGAGCAAAGATAAAAAGCCAAAACCACCTAAATCAGGCCCCTGGGTCTTCCTAGAGGAAACTGAGGAAGAAGCTGTTTATTATCAGCAGGGTAACAACAGGGGAAATTTTAGTCCCCAAGGGAGTGGTCGTAACAACAACCAGAGACAGTGGACCTCTCAGGACCGCTCACAGCCACCCGTTTTTTGGACTTGTGGAGGTCAAGGTCACCTCTCACGTGATTGCCCCTCCAATTCAGATGGCTCAAGTAACAGACGACCCAACAGGGGTCCTAAAAGAGGCAGGGGCTTCCAGTCACAGGGGAGCCAACCTAGCCGTGAGCATGTCAGTCACCAGCCTGATCACACCCGATTCAGACAGGAGCGAAGGGATGACTTTCAGCAATGGCTAGCGGCTGGTTCTGATGCCTGGAGGGAAGAAAATAATGTAGTTGATTGTTGTGGAGCTTGGGAACTGCTTAATGTCCTAAAAGAAAAGCCTTTTATCAAACTTAATGTTGAAGGACAGAGTGTGGAGTTCCTGTGTGATTCTGGTGCATGTCGAACGGTTATTTCTTCCGGTGTGAAATTACCCAGGTCTCAGAACAGCAAATTGGTTAAATCTGCTGATGGAGCCACCACTCGCTCATCTCTGTCTAAATCTGTTTTGGTGGGTGATCCGGTGACAGGATTGGAAAAAAGAATCTCCCTGGTCATAGCACCTGACTGCCCTTTAAATCTTCTGGGCAGAGACCTCATGTCAGAACTGAAGATCTCTATTGTCCCGCTACAAGATGGCATGAGGGCAGTTCGTGTGGCTGATGATTGTTGTTATCTCCACGACCCCACAGGTGTCTATTATTCATTGCAAATTCCCTTTGATGTAAATCTAACAGAAACAAAGCTCGTTATGAGAACAGTGCGGCCAGTGCTCGCTGACACAGCCAAAGACAAGATGCCTTGTCACAACTCCATGTGACAATGGCACTCAGGCCAGGTCCTGATTCATCATATCAGGCCTCCTTTCTTCCTATGTCACCTGTTGTGTTGACCACTTCCTATCTGATAACAAATGGAGAGTCAGATTCTGCAGTTTCTGTGTCACTGCCAACCAACATGAAAGCTTTTCATGATTTGCCCACTGCTCCACAGATTTCTCTGACCAAAAGCAGCTCCTCATGCTGGAAAGATTTGGGTTATATGGTCAACACTGCATGTAATGCCACAGATTTTGTCCCAGTACAACCTAATAAAGATGGCCAATGACAGTACAGTACAAGCACAGGTCTCTATCACTTTCCTTTACTTGTTCCACTCCATTGTGTGACTGCTGTTAACCCTTTGCAGTGACTGACTGACTGTGTTGTTGACAGATGAGGAGGAGGAGCAACTTAAACAGATCCCTGAAACACTTTGGTCCACAGGCCCGACTGATGTCGGCCTTTTGAACTCAATGCCACCTGTTCAGATTAAACGAAAATCCCAGTTTAGGCCCAGAGTTAAACAGTACCCTTTGTCCCCTGAGGCAGAGAAAGGCATTGAACCAGTGATATCAGAACTCCTGGAAGCTGGAGTTATCAGACTTTGTCATGATTCTTCATGTAATACGCCCATCTGGCCTATAAAAAAGACTGATGGAATAGCTTGGCGTATGATACAAGATCTCAGAATGGTTAACTCTGGTGTGCAAACCCGTGCTCCACATGTGCCTGATCCACACGCTGTTAAATTCACTCAAGCCTTCCAGGAAGTACTTTTCTGTGATTGATCTGAGCAATGTGTTTTTCAGTGTTCCTGTTCATCCTGACTCGCAGTTTTGGTTTGCTTTCGCCTACAAAAACTCAAAATACACCTTCAATCGTCTACCACATGGGTTTGCTGATAGTCCCACTATTTTCACTCAAGCAATCACTAACTGTCTCGCTGATTTTCAATGTTCAGCAAATTCACAGATTCTTATTTACGTGGATGACGTTTTGGTTGCCTCTGACGATGCTGAGTCTTGCCTCACAGACTCTCTCGCCTTGTTGCAACATCTCCACAAAACAGGAAAC
>SSNQ01034339.1:49807-95908 GCA_006942095.1 Nothobranchius kuhntae
GATTCTACCCGCCAATCAGAGGCTTGCTCTAATGGAAGGTGTGAATTTGCTGTCAGCAGTGGGTGTGTTGGCCCTGGTCGGCCTGAAGCAGTACCCCTCGAGAAGAGGGCTGAGAATGAGCCTCGGTTGGCCCGGAAAAATACCAGGCCACCCAGATATGTAATCAACCTACGCTACCCGGCCCGACCCGGTACAGATGGGAATGGCCCAAAAGTCAGTAAAAAGAAACTGCAGCGGGTCAGAACCTCGGTCCAGTATTTGGGACACACATTGTCAGGTGAGGGCAGACAGATCCAGTCAGGAGGAAAGGAAACCATTTTGAACACCCCAAGGCCTCAGACTAAAAAGCAGATGATGCAGTTTTTAGGCCTCGCTAATTACTGTAGACAGTACATCCCTCATTATGCAGAAAAAACCCAGCCCCTTTCTGAAATGATACGTGGCCAAAAGATGGAAATGAATGATATACTTTCCTGGACCTCTTTAACAGAAGCAGCTTTTGTAAATCTAAAACAAGATATTCATTCTAGCACAACTCTAGTCTTACCTGACTATTCCAAACCTTTCACACAGACTGTTGATTGTAAAAACGGGTTTATGACTTCAGCTTTGCTGCAAAAACATGGTGATAAACAAAGGCCAGTCGCTTTCTACTCTAAGAAGTTAGATCAGGTGGCCCAGGCTCTGCCTGTTTGCATTCAAGCAGTCTCAGCAGCAGCTCTTGCTGTTTCTTGCTCTGCTGGTGTGGTTCTGTTCCATCCACGTGTGCTCCTTGTTCCGCATGCTGTGGACGTGTTGTTGTTGCAAGGTAGATTGGGTCTGTTGTCTCCAGCCAGACATCTAAGCTACACAGCCATTTTGATCTCTCAACCCCACATCACCATTCAGCGATGTAACATCCTGAACCCTGCAACTTTGTTGCCCACCCAAGCTGATGGCGACCCGCACAGCTGTGCTGAAGCCACTGATCATTTACAGCTGCCCAGACCTGATCTCAAGGACACACCACTCCCTGGTGGTTTGATGTGGTTTGTGGATGGTTCCAGCTCCAGAACAGAGACAGGCCCAACTCAAACAGGCTATGCTATTGTGCAGTCACCTGATCACGTGACTGAAGCTAAATCTTTACCATCACATTTATCAGCTCAGGCTGCTGAAATAATAGCCCTGACTAGAGCATGTGAACTTGCTTCTGGTCAGCCCCTGACAGTCTACACTGACAGCCAATATGCTTTTTCTACTGTGCATTGTTTTGCTAAACAACTAGAAACGAAGAGGAATGGTTACATCCTCAGGGAAACCCATCACACATTCTCAGCTTTTACTCAGACTCCTTAAAGCTGTCCTGTTGCCATCTGCTCTTGCAATCTGTTAATGTCAAGCCCACACCTCAGGAAAAGATTTGGTTTCCTGTGGGAACAGATTAGCTGATGAGGTGTCACAGGGCATTTTCAGACCCTCAGACTTGTTCGATGCGCAGACAACTGATTCCCTTATCGATCACACTGTCTTAGCTGACATGCAGACACATGCCCCATCTGCTGAAAAACAACTTTGGAAGACTAAAGGTGCAACTCTGTCTCAGGATGGTCTCTATGTTACACATGGTAACATTTTTCCGGAACTGCGCTGCTCTGGGTGGCTGCATGTTGGAGTAGCTCTGTTGACTATATGTAAGTTTTGCCTTTTCTTGGACATTTTTTCTTCTAGTGTCTCAAGAAAAACTGTATTTTTTTGACATTTTACTTTTCTGTTTCTGGTGCTGTGAAGCTTGGAGGATTTTTACTGCTATTTTTTCACTTTTTGAGCATTTGTTATGATGCATAACCATGGCAACAAGCTGGTTTACAATCGGAAGCAGCTGATTAACATTGGGAAGGCTGAAATAATACCTCAACTGAAGCCACAAATCCCAAATGAACTAAAACGCAAGAAGCATGGGTGCAGAGCGGGAGCAAAACGGAGACAGAGAAAGAGGAAATTCAAATCATCTCTTCCATCGATCATAATGGGCAATGTGAGATCACTGGCCAACAAGATGGATGAACTCCAAGCCCTTTCAAGGACTCAGCCAGAGTATCGGCAGTGTAGTGTTATGTGTTTCAGTGAGACGTGGCTGCAGGACCATATCCCCGATTCCAGCGTCTCTCTGCCAGGATTCCTGACTGTACGAGCAGACAGAGATCTGAAGAGGAGCGGGAAAAGAAAAGGAGGTGGAGTGGCAGTGATTGTCAACAGATGGCGCCATCAATGTCATGTTTCAGTGAAATGTCGTCTCTGCAGCCCAGATGTTGAACTCTTGGCAGTAAGTTGTCGCCCATATTATTTGCCAAGAGAGTTCACCAGTGTTGCCTTGACAACCTTTTATATTCCATCTTCAGCCATTGCTGAAAATGCATGTGATGCCATCAGTTCCGTTGTCGCTAAGCCACAAACCCAGCACCCCAATTCATTTGTGACCATATCTGGTGATTTTAATCATGCCTCGCTCTCTGCTACACTTCCACCATTTCAACAGTTTGTCAGCTGCTCCACCAGAGAAAACAAGACATTGGATTTGTGTTATTCAAATGTAAAGAATGCATACATGTCCAAAACAAGACCTCCTCTGGGACATTCAGATCACAGTCTTGTTTTTCTCTGCTCAGAATACAAACCATTTGTTCAGAGGCAAACTGTGACAAGAAGAACTGTGAGAAAATGGTCACAGGATGCTAAAGAAGCCCTGCAGAGTTGTTTTGAGACCACAGATTGGATGACTCCCTGCCAAGGATATGAAGAGGACATCAATACCATGACTGGATGTGTCACTGACTATATAAACTTCTGTGTGGACAATATCTTACCCACCAGAACAGTGAGATGCTTCGCTAATAACAAACCCTGGATCACCAGTGAACTGAAGAATCTGCAAAATGAGAAAAAAAGAGCCTTCAAGGAGGGAGACAGGGAATAATTGAGGAGCATACAGAAGCAACTGAAGATCAAGATCAGAGACAGCAAGGAGGCATACAGGAAGAAGCTGGAGAACAACCTACAGAGGAACAATATCAGTGATGTCTGGTCAGGGATGAAGAAGATCACAGGCTTCAAGAAGAGGAAGGATTGCACAGATGGCAGCCTGGACACAGCCAATGAACTGAACAAGTTCTTCAATAGGTTCAGCTCAGGAACAAACCCAGCATCCTCCTCGCCTGTCCCCAGCCAATCAGACATTCTATCCTCCTCTGTTCCAACATCTTCCTGTCACAAGCCAGCTCTGTTGTCCTCTAATGCAGTCATGGACACTTCTGGTTCTATAAATCTGTCTTCAACCAAGTCAGGAGATGCTGCTGCCCCATTTACCTCCCCCTCCCACCTATCTGTCTCTAGAAGTCAGGTGAAGAGGCAGCTGGACAGACTGAACAGGAACAAGGCTGCAGGTCCAGATGGTGTCTGCCCCAGGGTACTGAAGGTCTGTGCAGAGCAGCTCTGTGAGATTCTGCAGCACCTCTTCAACCTCAGCCTGGCCCAGGAGAAGGTTCCAGTCCTGTGGAAGACATCCTGCCTTGTTCCAGTTCCAAAGAAAACTCGCCCATCAGTCAATGATGACTACAGACATGTTGCCCTGACATCCCACATCATGAAGGTCCTGGAGAGACTCCTGTTGGTCCACCTGAATAAGCAAACTAGAACATATCAGGACCCGCTGCAGTTTGCTTATCGCTATGGAGCTGGAGTTGAAGATGCCATCATCCAGCTGCTTCAACCAACCCACTGTCATCTGGACAAAGCAGGCAACACTGTCAGGGTCATGTTCTTTGATTTCTCCAGTGCATTTAACACAATTCAGCCTGATGTACTTTGCCAGAAACTCCAGAAGACACAGGTGGGGGCCTCAACCATCGCCTGGACTAAAGACTACCTGACAAACAACCCACATTTTGTGAGGTAGAAGAACTGCACATCAAACCAGGCGATCAGAGACATTGGCGCACCACAGGGGACTGTGCTCTCACCATTCCTTTTCACCCTGTACACCTCAAACTTCTAGTCCAAATCAGAGACCTGTCATCTACAGAAATACTCAGATGACTCTGCAGTTGTCGGGTGTATCAGAGATGGACAGGAAGTTGAGTCCAGAGAGCTGGTGGAGCGCTTTGTGGCATGGTGTGGAAACAATTATCTGACCTTGAACGTGAACAAAACAAAGAAGATGATTTTAGACTTGAGAAGAAACAGGGTTGAGTCAAACGCTGTTTCCATCATGGGAGAAGAAGTGGAGGTGGTTGAGGAATACAAATACCTTGGAGTTCACCTGGACAACAGACTGGACTGGAGAAAGAACTGCAAAGCCATTTACAAGAAGGGGCACAGCAGACTGCACTTCTTGAGGACGCTTAGGTCCTTCAATGTCTGTAGCAAGATGCTGTAGATCTTCTACAAGTCTTGTTGTTGAGAGTGTAATCTCTTCAGCCACCATCTGTTGGGGTAGCAGCATCAGAAGCAGGGACCTGAAAAGGCTCAACAGCCTAATAAAAATGGCTAGTTCTGTTCTGGGGACGACTGTGGAACCACTGGAGTAGATAATGCAAAGAAGGATTCTCCAGAGAATCAAGAAAATTATGGACAACCTTGAGCATTCTCTTCACAAGACTGTCCGACAACGGAGGAGTGTCTTCAGTCAGAGGCTTCTTCAGTTTTGCTGCAACACTGACCGCTACTGGAGATCCTTCCTGCCAACAGCCATTGTAATATACAAGAACTCTTTGATGACTTGATTATTATTATTATTCTGAGCTACTACAGCAATCGATTTCCCTCTGGGATTAATAAAGTATTTTTGAATTGAATTGAATTGTAAACCTGTTCTGCATAAGTCTCTATTCAAGGCTGCAGCCCTGGTGGTGCATGGCCCGTGTCATGTGTCAACAGGGGGGGATGAGTCATTTAATCAAACAGCATACACACATACACACATACATACAACCTTGAATCCTACCTCAAAAACTTCTGCAGGTCATGTGTAATATGCGTGAAACATAATCCTCAAAGAAATGTGAGACCAAAGAGGGGACAGTTTCCCCAACCAAATTACCCTTTCCAAATGTTGCACATGGATTTTATTGAATTAACACAGAGTGGTCCCTACAGATACTGTTTAGTCATTGTCGATGCTTTCTCTTAATGGGTTGAGATTGTCCCAACAGCTAAGAATGATGCTTTAACAGTAGCCAAAGCCTTATGCAAAACCATAATTGCTAATCATGGCATTCCAGATGTAATCTACTCAGACAATGAACCTCACTTTTTGACTGAGGTCATTCAGAACATGGCAGCTCATTTGGGAATCAAATTAAGGAACCACTGCGCATATCACCCCGCCAGTGCCAGTGTTGTTGAGAGGAATAATGCTACCACGGCTATGTTCGAGTACTCAGCAACTTCCTGAAATCCAAAGAATCGACTGGAGGATCCTGGAACTTAATGGATTGGCTGACTACTGGTAGTTGGTATCAGCTCTTGTTAAAATGTCTTGCACCTGTTATTTTTACCCTAGTCACGATTTGCTTGGTTATAAGCTGTGTAATCCCTTGTCTGAAGAGTATGGTAAACAAGCTAATGACAAATGCTTTGGTACAGTACACACTCCTGCAGCAAAGAGAGGAGCTGGAAGAAGAAAAAGAATACATTGCCTAATAAAGCTGATTTCATCATGATTTCAACAATGTAAACTACAAATTCTGTAACCATTGTTGATTGATGTCCTAGCTGTTAAAGCATAATTCTTAGCTGAGCTCAGTTGATTTTATTATCATTTATCTTTTTCATTATTATAATCATTATTATAATCACCCATTTATTACAGGTTGCCACCTATTGCTGCAGCCTTCTTTTGTTACAGGTTGTTACTTATTTTACAGCCTTTTAGGGGTCACTAATTATTTTGAGATCTTGGGTATTAAGAGTTAGATTTTTACAACTACAAACATATTTACCTTAATCATAGTATTGCTATTTTTGTTTTATTACACTGTGAACAACTCGACCGGAAAAGGGTGGCTTGCCAACTCTGGGTCGGGGGAGAGGTCCTACCTCAAGTGGAGGAGTTTAAGTATCTCGGGGTCTTGTTCATGAGTGAGGGTAGGAGGGACCGGGAGATCGACAGGCGGATTGGTTCAGCATCTGCAGTGATGCGGATGCTGAGCCGATCTGTCGTGGTGGAGAGAGCTGAGCCAGAAAGCCAGGCTCTCGACTTACTGGTCGATCTATGTCCCAGTCCCCACCTATGGTCATGAGCTTTGGGTAATGACCGAAAGAACGAGATCGCGGATACAAGCGGCCGAAACGAGTTTCCTCCGTAGGGTGGCCGGGCTCAGCCTTAGAGATAGGGTGAGGAGCTTGGACATTCGGCAGGGACTTGGAGTAGAACTGCTGCTCCTCCGGATCGAAAGGAGCCAGTTGAGGTGGTTTGGGCATCTGGTCAGGATGCCTTCTGGACATCTCCCCGAGGAGGTGTTTCGGGCATGTCCTGCCGGCAGAACGCCTTGGGGTCCTGCCGGAGGAGCTGGTGGAGAAGGCCGGGGAGAGGACGGTCTGGAGCTCCCTAGTTGGGATGCTGCCCCCGCGACCCGGACAAGCGGAGGAAGACGACGACGACACTGTCAACTATAGGAGATGAACCTAGCGTTTACAGGGAGGATTGTTAAGTAAAAACTGATATTGTTATTGAACTAATATTAGTGTCTTGACTGTTAAATATCTGGTGCCTTATTAAAACGCAGCTTCATCCTGTTAACAGCCGTACCAGTCTCCACCAGTTCCTACATGGAGGAGGACCTTGCCTCAGAACTAGGGATGCACCAATGGATCGGCATTTGATCGTAATCGGCCGATAGCGCCCCTATCGGTTTTGATCGGAATTTTCAAAATAGATCAAAGCAGACCGATGTAACGTGAGGACGTATGGGTTTCTGTGCCAAAGGTCGTATTTGCCCGGCTGGGTCAAAGCTGGGTCACGCAGCACCTTCACCCACAGATTAAGACCTAAGCCGACAGCAAGTCTGAAGGACTCCACAACATCCAACACCTGCATCTCCAGAAGAAGGACTTCACACACAGCCTAGTCATAATAAAACAGAGTTTTAAGCTTTCTTTTTTATTAATGTTAAATAATCATTTGATCACTTTGCTCATTATAAATGTATTTTAATCAAATGAATGATTATTATGCTTTGGGTAATCATAATGAACTATAATGAATCAGTATACTTAATTAAATAATGTTTTTGAAGATGTTTAGCGATGACCTTCNGTGGAGGAGTTTAAGTATCTCGGGGTCTTGTTCATGAGTGAGGGTAGGAGGGACCGGGAGATCGACAGGCGGATTGGTTCAGCATCTGCAGTGATGCGGATGCTGAGCCGATCTGTCGTGGTGGAGAGAGCTGAGCCAGAAAGCCAGGCTCTCGACTTACTGGTCGATCTATGTCCCAGTCCCCACCTATGGTCATGAGCTTTGGGTAATGACCGAAAGAACGAGATCGCGGATACAAGCGGCCGAAACGAGTTTCCTCCGTAGGGTGGCCGGGCTCAGCCTTAGAGATAGGGTGAGGAGCTTGGACATTCGGCAGGGACTTGGAGTAGAACTGCTGCTCCTCCGGATCGAAAGGAGCCAGTTGAGGTGGTTTGGGCATCTGGTCAGAATGCCTTCTGGACATCTCCCCGAGGAGGTGTTTCGGGCATGTCCTGCCGGCAGAACGCCTTGGGGTCCTGCCGGAGGAGCTGGTGGAGAAGGCCGGGGAGAGGACGGTCTGGAGCTCCCTAGTTGGGATGCTGCCCCCGCGATCCGGACCCGGATAAGCGGAGGAAGACGACGACGACACTGTCAACTATAGGAGATGAACCTAGCATTTACAGGGAGGATTGTTAAGTAAAAACTGATATTGTTATTGAACTAATATTAGTGTCTTGACTGTTAAATATCTGGTGCCTTATTAAAACGCAGCTTCATCCTGTTAACAGCCGTACCAGTCTCCACCAGTTCCTACATGGAGGAGGACCTTGCCTCAGAACAAGGGATGCACCAATGGATCGGCATTTGATCGTAATCGGCCGATAGCGCCCCTATCGGTTTTGATCGGAATTTTCAAAATAGATCAAAGCAGACCGATGTAACGTGAGGACGTATGGGTTTCTGTGCCAAAGGTCGTATTTGCCCGGCTGGGTCAAAGCTGGGTCACGCAGCACCTTCACCCACAGATTAAGACCAAAGCCGACAGCAAGTCTGAAGGACTCCACAACATCCAACACCTGCATCTCCAGAAGAAGGACTTCACACACAGCCTAGTCATAATAAAACAGAGTTTTAAGCTTTCTTTTTTATTAATGTTAAATAATCATTTGATCACTTTGCTCATTATAAATGTATTTTAATCAAATGAATGATTATTATGCTTTGGGTAATCATAATGAACTATAATCAATCAGTATACTTAATTAAATAATGTTTTTGAAGATGTTTAGCGATGACCTTCACACCTCCTCACACAGGTCCGTATCCACAGTAACTCAAAACACATTTGCTCTGACGCACAACAAGTTTGCTTTGGGAAGAGAAGTGGTTTTGGTAAGTTGGGCAGAACGAGTGTGAGATCGGAAGAGAGCGGAAGTGTGGAACAAACGCCACGGGGAAAGGAGCCCTGCAGGCTCTTTTCTCCCACCACGCTATTTCTGTCAAGCCAGACAGAATAGCTGAAATGCAACCAGCTAACGCAGACTCGTCCCAGAGTCTTTTGATTTCTGAGTTAATTTAAACTTGAGAAAGCTCATCTGCCTAACGCTTCAGCAATGTGTACCGAGGTCAACTCTGGACTGGACCGTCAGCACACCTTTGTCTTCTCTGTCAGCCAAGGTGGCATCTGGATAACACATCCTCCGAGGTCCGGATCTAAAAGAGGGTCCTAAGTGCGGTGAGGCAGAACACGATAGATAGCGTTCTGATGCTGTTTTTCTAATAAGAACTAAAGTTTAATTGCAAAACATCATTTTTCACTCAGATCACCTTTTCTCTCCCTGAAGCAATCTCAGACACCTGCATGCACGCATTCATAATTCCATCATCCTCAAATTTTAGCACATCCAACACAAGGTCTATTTGAGCAAGCTTAAAATATTAACTGTTAAAGATTGTCCAACAAGGTTGCCAATGTTGATTATTTTTCCTATGATTGTTATTTCAAATCGTTAGTTTAAATTGAAGAATTAAAACTCTTAAAATTTAAACTTGCCTTTTCATTGAACTGAAACACAGACAAACGGATATGATCGTCAGTTTATCGATGAAAACAACCTTTGAGTCTTCTTATCTCTATAACATTTGGTTATTAATTTGTAAAAATTAATATTCCAGATTATTATGTAGAATGGTTCATCTTTCATAAAAGAGCCAACAACCATTACGCTACACCGATCAGCCGTAGGGTTGTCACGGTAACCAGTGTAGCGGTAAACCCCGGTAAAAAAAAAAGTGGACAAAAATAATCGTCTTGTTTATAAAAAAACCATATTATCTTGGTGGATTTACCGTGGCTGCGGTGTAGGCGCGGTGACCCTTACCAGCCACCGTATCATCGGCTGAAGTTGCCAGCGGCACATGCACGCTTTGTTTACAACCAAAACTTTCTTGAAGCTAAAGCTGAAATAATGGTCAAAGGAGGAGACGGCAGCGCTCAGGAGGACATTTATTATCCCTCAAAGAAGACAAAGTTGGACGTACGGGCATATTTTAGATATTTGAAGAATGTCGAGGGAGTTTATAGAAGACAGCTATCCTGTTTGCAGCACGTGCAGAAAAAGTGTCTGTGAAAGGCAGCAACGCTTCAAATCTCATGACACATCTGCGTGACCATCACCCACAACTCTACAGTCAACGCAAGGCAAGTTAACGTTAGCGTTTTAGCTAAAATGCGTGATCCGAGGATTTGGGTTGAGGGAGAATGCAACGAGTCGCTATATAAAGCAGCCGCAGCGCCGCTACCTGCATATAAACCGTGTGGCGGACACCCCCATGTTGAAATGACGCTATGCATTACGGGGCTCCCAGGGGCAGATAAGAGTTGGTCTCTCTCCGAGAATAATCATGAATTTAACAATGATTACTGCCTGATGACATTTTCCCATATCTGCAAAGCTCACTGGAAGGACACAAACCGAGGACAATATTTTCCTGATACACGGTTTATTACTCAAGTAAGGGTAAAAAAAAGTATCTGATCAGAAGGCTACTTGAGTACTGAGTATCATCTGATCTAATATTTTTAAATGATGACATCAAACAGACATGAAATAAGAAGTTATGGGCAAATACTGGTATTTTAAAGACTAAAGGGAAAACATGTAAACAAATAAACAACATAATTACAAAATAACAAATTTTAGGCAAAATTTAGACACAAACTGAGGACAATATTTCTTGACATAAAGGGTTTATTTAATTGTGTGAAAATGTAGCACGTTTTAAAAAAATACCGCGATAATGCCGAAAACCGTGGTAATTTTGGTCACACTAACCGTGAGGTTAAATTTTCACACCGTGACAACCCTAATACAGACCATTTTAGATTAGGTTACATTTCCTTTATTCCCAGATTATGTAGTTTGTACCACTCATTATAATGTTGTAGAAAATTTCTGGCCAATCCACGTGATCGGTATTGGTGATTGGTATCGGTGATCAGCATTCTTTGATATCGTTATCGGTGATCGGCAGCAAAAAACCTGATCGGTGCATCCCTACTCAGAACAGACCTTTATCAGTAAAACTCCCTTGGGAAAGTCTAGTAATTGCTTTGTTGATTTAGGGTGCACCTAGAGTTTTAGAGTTTAGACTCCCTTCACAGCTATCCACCTGAGAGTCTAAGGAATGTCAAATGTGTGTGTGCTAATCTTTTTGTGTGTGCTTGTGTGCTAATAAATGCTTTCGGAAGATGTCAGTCGGAGGAGAGTGAACTGAGACCCGTGCTTGGTGTGTATTCATTTCCTCTCCACTTTGCAAAGTCTATATTGATTGTTTATGATTGGTATTGGTGTTGATTGATTGATTACTATAACCCCCTGTGCATTAAACTTTCCCTAAGGTAATCTTGGATTGATAAAAATGCCCAACAGTTTTATTGAGATTTTATTTTTAATTAGTTGCTTTTAGTTAGGCTATAGAAGCCAGATAAACTGGGTTATAGATGCATGTACTGTCTTCACATAAAAATATAAAGTAATGATTTTAAAATGTATTCTACTAAACATAATAGATAATCATTCAAAGCATAAACAGCTACATATTTTCTTCAAGGTAAGCTGGAGCAGAATTCTAGCTTTCAATAAACCACTTTAAAATGGATCTTACAACTCGAGTTTAGGGCTTCTTGTAGGACTTAAAAGTTATTAAATATGCTTATATTAGAGCAGTGTGTTGCATTACTACATCAAATTTATTGCTATAATATATTATAGTAATGTATGTGGTCTAAATGTGTTCCACAATGTGTTAGGACTGTCGTGTTCCTGTAATGTAGATGACTATCACGGGTGTCTGTGTTCCTACAAATGCTCGGAAAAAAATAAATAGGCTACTTTGTGAAGGAATTAGGACATAACATATAATATAATGTATAATATTATTCAATAATTACCAAAAATTGCCAGGGGAAATGTAACAATATTTAATTTTTGTGATTTGTCCCACCATGCACCGTTCAATCTGACTTAAGGCACTGGGATGTTTGGAAATATCGAGAGCTCCATGAACCACGTGACCGCGAGTTCAAAGCGTGTCGCAACTCTCTCTTGCTATAGCTCTGGGCAGGATGAAACAGGGAGGAAGGGGGCGGGGGTATTACGTTATATGCTAGGCAGGATAGTTTTTCTCTTCTTTTCTACGATGATTGGCTTAAACTTCTTCACCACGCCACTGAGTCATGTTCTCAGACATGAGTACCACAAGTGCATATTTGCCACAGAACTCAACTCACTTTTTGCATAGTTTAGAGGAGTGAGTCATACGAGCATAAATAGATGCCAAATTGCGTACTGGCTACGCAAAATGCGTACAGGTTGGCAGGTCTGCTACACTATTATCTTTGCTTAATACATTTAACTCATATTCTGGTTACAAATTAAACCTTCACAAAACTATAATTCTTACCTTTAATTAGAAACCAAACAAAAATATTATTAAACTCCTAAAAGGTAATTGGAACAAAAATGTAATTAAATATTTAGGGGGTCCTAATGCCCAAAGAATTAACTGACATTTGTAAACTTAACTATACCACTTAAACAGTTAACATTAAATCAGATCTGAACCAATGGCTACTGCCAATGAATATGCATAACACGATTAAACTAATAAAAATGAGGGTGCTACCTAAACTGCTTTATCTATTCCTGGCATTGCCTTCTGAGGTGTCCTCCAAGCAATTCACTGAATGGTATAGAATGATTTCAAATTTTATTTGGGGGAAAACAGAAGCCAAGAATAAAATATACATATGCTACAATTAACCAGAAAAGAAGGTGGCATGGTTCTCCCGTGTCTTGAAAGTTATTATAAGGCTGCGCAGCTTAGAGTCCTGATAGCATGGTGTGATTCGGCACGTGATGTCAGGTGGAAAGAAATAGATCAGTCTGAAGTTCAAGTCCCACTCCCGGCCATGGGGATAAACCATTATTGTGTTCAATTTTAAACAAAGTATTCAAAGTATCTCACTGAGACATTCCTCTAGAGCCTTATGATATTTCTTTGCGGTACCTCTGGGAATATGTATCTGAGTTGTACAAAACATTTTAATTTGTAACACTGTGTACGTTGAACTTCTACATCGATGGCCTAATCTCCTTCCTTCTTTTTTTATTTGGTCCGTCCTTTTGTTGTTTGGTGTTCAAATGTTAATGTTTATAAAAATGAAAAAAAAAAAAAAACCTCAATAAACACAAAGTAAAAAATATATATATCTAATTCGGTAGTACGGCCATTTTACCATTTCTCATATTTGACCTGATTAAAATGTAAAATATGAAAAACACGTTTTTGTTATTTTTGAATCGGTTTCAAAAAGAAATAACAAAACAAATCTATTTTTCTTTTTGGGATTTTTTTGTTTTCAATCTAAAATAGAAAGAACGAATGATAAACGGATTATAAACCAACAAAGGTATGACTGAATTTACACTTTTGACTTCATGAAATTAGCTTTGTTCGTTTTGCTTTTGAGTTTGCATATTTTGGTGAATATTAAGCATATTTTTGGAACAGCTTTGCTTGTAATCCCTTGTATAGTGACCCCGCCCACTGTGGAACAGGCAACGTGCACAGTGCATTGTGTGCTAGGGATGTCCTGTTTCGATATCGGCATCGGAAGTCATTCGATATCGGCCCAAAAACAACGTATCGGATTAAATCGGACGGCATCAAAAAACTGCGATATAAGCAGTCCCTTAAGGTTCACATTTTTGCAACCAACAGTTAAGAAAAAAATGTAATTTTTTTCTTACTTACTGTTGTTGGCTCTTGTTCTCCGATTGAGTAATATCGCTTGATCAAGGCTTTCATGCATTCCACACTACAAAATACTGTAGGTAAAAGTATGAATGACTTGTGCTGATATCGCACCTGATTGATATCGGTATCGGTCAATACTGAAGGCTGCAATATCGGTATAGTACCGGAGGTGAAAAAGTTGTATCGGAACAAACCTATTGTGGGCAGCCGGTTTTCAGTTGTTTTGTTGTATTTTGGTGTGTTTTCGGGTGTTGTGTTGAGGTTCTTTTACGGGATGTGCGTTGGTTGTTTTTAGTCTCTAGTTCTGATAGTTGTATTTTTGGTTGGTGTTTATTTTAAATTGTGAGTAGCAGTTCCATCTCGAGGAAGGGGACCGCAGTGCCGTTCAGCTGTTGGGTAAAGAAGTTCAATGAAATTTCAAGTTGCAGTTTCCTTGCTCTTGCTGATTGGTAGCTGTTAGCATTTTTGCTTTGCCTAACGTGTTGGCATGACTCATATTCACCTTCCCACAATAGGGTATGCAAACCTCTGGCCACAACAATTGTTAAAATGTGCCCCGCGATAAAAACAATTCACCAGATGCCCCTGGTAACAATTATAAAAATTCAGTTACTGCCACTTATACTTGAGTTAGAATAAATATCCATTAAGTTTTTACAATAAAAAAGTAAGTCTCTACAATTTACACTTTAATTATAAAAGAAAAACAAGATTAAAAAATAAAAATAAAAATTGTTTATAATAGCACCTCTCAAGAAAAAATCGTGAGGCGCTTCATAAAGTCAGCATAATTAGT
Source organism: Nothobranchius kuhntae (assembly GCA_006942095.1). Taxonomy (NCBI): domain Eukaryota; kingdom Metazoa; phylum Chordata; class Actinopteri; order Cyprinodontiformes; family Nothobranchiidae; genus Nothobranchius; species Nothobranchius kuhntae. The sequence continues at coordinate 64,138 of SSNQ01034339.1, forward strand.
GATGAGATTTATGGCTCCTTCTTGGGAGCCGGTCATTAGTCGATCGTTTACCTCAAAGAGCCGTTCAAAAGACTGGCTCCTTTGAAGGAAGCGAAGCCATGAGATATGGGGAGGGGGTGTTAATGAGTAACTAAACCCCAAAATAACTTTTTTTTGCTAATTAACTGTATAATTGGGTTTTTACAAATGCAGTCTTTCTGTTTCTCTGCATTTTTTGACATGTTTGTTAAAACTTGATAAAATCCAGAATCTAGGTCTAAAAATGTCTTAGTGATGCCTCCTGTGGCAGAACAGTAGCTACTGCATGTTAAACTTGTGATTGACTGAGGCTGGAACAATTTCACATCATCGGTACAGTCTACTCCCACTCCCCCTCCCTCCCAGGATGGAAATTCCCCACATTTGGCCATGCCACTCAGTGCCTCCTGGCAACGCCCACTTTCATGGCATTTTTCAAATCTTGACTAGGGGTGGAGTTACATTTTCTGATGGTGTGCAGTCCCTCTTTAAAAGCAACGTGTTCCTCTGGTGTCCGTGAGGGCACACAGTGTTTGGGTAAGCGTTTTGCCTACGTCCGTCACAGCGGTGGGTGGGGGTTGAGTGGGTGCGCTTTGCCGGCTTCCGGGGAGGTTGGTTACAGGAAGACAAGATGAATGGCTCTCTACAAGGACTCGGCTCTCATCATTCACTTTAAACCCCCGTTCAAAAGATTTGAATTGTTTGCGAACATCACATCACTAGTCATAATAAAATTATTTAGGTCTCTACAACTTAGAGTTGAGTTTGCATAAAACAGGATTAAATGTTTTTACAATTTAAAAATTTGATTCTGTACAGCTACTACTTGAGTTGGGAAAACTTAACTTAGAAAGTTGCGCTGACTTAAAAGTAAAGCAAATATTGTTGCCTTACAATTTTGAGTTCTAACTATTTTTTACAGTGTAATGTGTAAATCAAGCAGAATTTGGGACTTTTTTTTTTCATATAATTTCCTAAATCCATCCATCCATCCATTTTCTGAACCCGCTTGTCCATGTAGGGTCGGGGGGTGGGTGGGGTGGGCTGGTGCCTATCTCCAGCGGTCAATGGGCAATCAGGCGGGGTACACCCTGGACAGAGAGCCAGTCCATCGCAGATAATTTCCTAAATAAATTAATTTGTTCCATTTAAAAACAGAACTATAATTTAAATTTAAAACCTGTTTTGGGGATGCTCTGTTCTGCATTATTTAGATGATTCTTTATTTTAATACATGGAGTTAAACTGGAATATTAAAAGGACAATGGCTAAAATTATTTAAATAAAGGTTAGAAAGTCACTGAAAATGAACTTACCCAGAGTGTTTTGCTAAAGCTAGCTGCTGAGCTGAAACGAAACAAGGAGAACCGTAGCGCTCACTGATTGGTGGATTCTGTTCCCTGCCCTCGCCCCCTCCTCCCCCCGCTCCGCTCTTTCAGCTGAGTTTTGTTACAAACGAGCGCAAGAAGTGTTTCAAAATTCACCTGTGTGAGAGCTGAGTTGTACACCTGTAAGAGTGGGGGCTGAGCATGCACAGAAACAGATCTGTAGACTTGTAGTTGAAAATGTTACACACAACTTTTTTTCACATGCATGTGAGTTTTTCTTACAAGTACACACTATATTTACAGGTTTATGCATGTTGGCGTGCAGCTTCTCACGTTCTACTGCGCACACAAACGCACGCGCACACACACGCACACACACACACACACACACACACACACAATTTTCAAGCTCAAATCATATTGTACAAACAAGCAACAGACCTATAGGTTGATGCATATTGAAACAGGTTTGCCTTCATATAAATGGATCTTGTTTTTACCTTTGCTGACAGGTTTCGGCTTTCACTGCAGCCTTCATTAGAGCACCTCCGATTGGCGAAGCCAAAAAAAGTCGGCAAAGGTAAAAACACACTCCATTTACTTTTAAAAAAATGAATCTATCTGGACCTTTTCTGCAAATGAAGACATCAGAAGTGTCAGACCCAGATCTCTGTGGTTCTCTCACCTCTTCCTCCTCTCCGAAACCCATCAGGTCCCAGACGTAGTTGAGCCGCATTTGTCGCCTCTTCCAGTGCTCCATGAAGAGAACGGCTACAGGAACAGGAACCAAAGCAGGCCATTAAAACCTGAACTCATTCAGCCAAGCCTAAACCGAACTCAAACTAGAACCCAGACTCAGGTGGAGTTTCAGCTTTTGTCATCAGAAATTTGGGACCTCAGTGAGACAGACTCCAGGTTTTCGTTTAGGCTCCTCCCATCCAGCAGATCATCATACTTCATGAGTGTCCCTCAATAAGGCGGCCTGCGGTCTGGGCCCAGTCCGCGAATCTCTCTTTTCAGGCCCTTGAGTCGTGGTGCTTTGACGTTTACCGAGGCAGCGCGGTATTGTGCCCGTTCTATTTAAATATTAACAGGAAGACCACTGCCCCGTGTCACCTCCACAACAGAGCAACGGTTCACTCTTCTCTGTGTTATCAACACAGTCACTCTGCTCATCTGCTTCAGCGGCGCGTTTTACTTTCACGTTCCTACCTGCTTCATCACGATTTTTCCTCCGCAGTTTTTAGGATGAGAAAATAGGTGTGTTCTAAATTATCGGCTAAAAGAAAAGTGGACAACAAAAGTAGACAGTTTAAAATGAATGGACAGAAAGATTCTTCCTCCATCCAGCATCAGAACCATGGGCTTGATTTGCCAAGTGACCATTTCAGTGAAAAAGGTTTCCTAATCACGAGGATTTTGAAGATACTTTTCCTCAGAAATCTGAGGTAAGAACAGCAAAAATAACAAACAAAAAAACAAACAATGAAGTCATCCTACTGTTACGGGTTTAGGCCAGGTTACTAGATGTAATTATTGCAGGAATCATTCACCAAACGTGTTCAAGTCTGTACTAGTGGAAATACACAGATTTATAGGGATCAATAACCCAGCACGAATCACCTTTTCCCAGTTAATTGCTCCTTAATGCAAATGACCTGAGAGTTTGTTTACATGATGTTCATAAACAAACTCTCACCTCATTGATCAGCTGATCAAGAGGCAGAGATTCTAAACCATCGATTTTCTTGTTGTTGAATAAAGACAGCCTGGGTGATCAAAAGTAGCATGCCTAAAGGTCAAAGCCGTGTGTGACCTACATTTTATGTAAAGTTTTTCTTTCACATTTTTCAATGTTAAACATTGAAAAAGGTGAAAGAAAAACTTCTTTTCTGAGCAAACCTTCCTAGTCACGTCACAAGGGGGAGCCCTTCCTCCACAAACCTGCTCGTCACCACCTAATAAATTTGGGCTCCACCTCCATGCTTTTGTTCTTTTTAAACACAGAAACAGTTTTGTTTACCTGTTTTGTAGCTACAGTTTCGCCGACGGCTGCCGGCTTCTCCAGGCTGACGCTGATGGTGGCGCGTCACTTCCTTCTCCGTTTATCTGTGGGCAGCAGAGGACGTTGTCGCCCTCTACTGCCCGCTCTCCCCTCTCCGACGATGCAGTCCCATGCGTGGTCCAGCGTGTAAACTCCATCGTCCCTGTTCATGGTCCCACATCCACGTCTCCTGATCTCGATTGCTTCCTTGATCCATCTTTTGTATTTTTGTTGTTCGGTGGTTATGATCCGTGTGCTGTCCCAGTCCATTATATGGTTTTCTCTTAAGCAATGATCTGTTACGGCTGACTTTTTTATTGTACTTTCTGCTTCTTCTTTTGCTGCTCTTGTGTGTTTACGTTTTGCCTCTTTCTCGCACTCCTTTCTGTGTTCTATTGTCCGTGTATTGAGTTGGCGTCCGGTTTCTCCTATGTATGTTTTATTGCATATTTTGCATGGGATTTCATAAATGACTCCACATTTTTGTCCAGCTGATATTTTGTCTTTTGGGTGTACTAGTCTGTTTCTAACTGTTGTGTATGGCTTTGTTGGTGTGTTTATGTTGTGTTTTTTCATTGTTGCTCTTATTTTTTCCGTTATGCCTCTGATGTATGGTAGAGTTATCACTGGTTTTGGATCTTGTCAGCCGTAACAGATCATTGCTTAAGAGAAAACCATATAATGGACTGGGACAGCACACGGATCATAACCACCGAACAACAAAAATACAAAAGATGGATCAAGGAAGCAATCGAGATAAGGAGACGTGGATGTGGGACCATGAACAGGGACGACGGAGTTTACACGCTGGACCACGCATGGGACTGCATCGTCGGAGAGGGGAGAGCGGGCAGTAGAGGGCGACAACGTCCTCTGCTGCCCACAGATAAACGGAGAAGGAAGTGACGCGCCACCATCAGCGTCAGCCTGGAGAAGCCGGCAGCCGTCGGCGAAACTGTAGCTACAAAACAGGTAAACAAAACTGTTTCTGTGTTTAAAAAGAACGAAAGCATGGAATTAGAAAGACACAGCAAGAACACACCTAAGTTGGGCTCCACCTCCTCCAGCCTTGTCCATAAACCAAACACACTTGGACAGTATAAATCCAGCTTTACACAGTGACTGATACACAACAGTGAAGATGCACCAACTATTTTGTCAACCCAACCATCATCTGTAAGTGAAATGTATTGTTCTTTGTGCTATGGTATCACTAGCAGTTAGCACATGCTATTACGTTTTTGAGACTCTCGCCTCTGACTGGCTCGAAGGGCTCTCCTACAATTGGCTGTTTCATTTAGCAGCGAACAGCGACCCAATCTCAATACTCACACTGCGCCCTGCGGTCTTCAGCACAGTGCACTTGGAGAAAGTGTGCAGTAGGGTTTGAGTGCGTAGTACACAAGTGTGCAAATAATTGTTGAATTGAGATTGAGCATTGCATCATGGATCGCAACGCATGCCGTGATGCTGGTTGCTGTGAAACTTTTTTCAAAAACCTTTGTTAACTTTCAAACAAACAATAAAGCAATTATTTGAACTAAATTTAACTTCATTGCTGCTTTGTCTAAAACACTCAGAGCATCAAATAATCGTCCTAAAATGAACTAATTTCATTAGAAAATACATATTTTCAGAATATGAACTTGAGCCTTTTCTCCCAAAGCAATGACTTGTGGGTAATACCCTTGCCTGAGGTCCGCATTGCTGTGGACTTGGGTGAAGTGCAGATTAAGGGTGCAATGGGGGCGTGGTCAACTTCCGCACTTGAGAATCTGGACACCCTACGCACTTACACCCCTGGCCGGGAACACACAAATGAAGGGTGCAAGGGTGCAAGTACGAGTATTGAGATTGGGCCATTTTCCCTCACTAAGTGCAGACTCCCCCCACCAACAGAACAGATGTTTTAGGGAGTTTTGCAAATAAAGTATGAATTTGGCGCTATAATAACCATTCTGTCCTGTTTTACAAAATATTGTTTACGTTTCTTTTATTTAAAAAACTGAAAATGTAAAATCTGAACGTATAACTAGAACTGCAAGCAGTTAACGGGTTCCAAGCCAACCATCGACATTACCCCACCCGGCCCCACCCTCGCCTTCGCCATTCCTCATGTGGCCCCGCCCCAAAAACACGTTCTCCTGCCGGCGTCCCGTCAGCTCACTTTAACCGACGCAATGAAAGGAACACTCAGGATAACTCATTGAACCTTTTGTGCAGCGTATACGAAAATCTTTCATAGGCATGGCTAACATCTCAATCCCTATTACAATACAGTTCCATAGTTTAATTTTTAAAGATGGTGGAGACTTAGTTAAGTCATGTGCTGTATGGAAAAGCAGTAGGTCAGGAGGTGGAGCGGATTTTCCAGTAATCGGAAGGTTGCATGCTTGATCCCGACTCTGAACAGAGAACAAAGAACGCTGCCTCGTCTCTCGGTGCTCCCCAGGGCAGCTGTGGCTCCAGTGTAGGTCATGCCCTCCAGTGTGTGGACTGTGTGTGTGAATGGGTGAAAGACTGATTGTGTTGTTTCATGCTTTGGAGGGTTGTTGAACCCTACTAAGGTGCTGTACAAATACAGGCAATTTACCAAGCCCTCTCTTTGTGGCCCCCAAACCCCAAACGCAATTGACGAATTGGTTATTAGAACTAAGTTTAGCATTTTTTGCGATCTCGCAAAAAAATCTAGTTAGGCGGAAATGGGCCTGGCCAATATAAACATGCTGAATCATCCAAGGATCATGCACATATAAAGATTTTGACTGCAGGACCTATGGTTTGGGAGCTAGTAGCTGAAGCGCATTCACGTTCGCAATAGCGCCACCTAGGTGACTCCGGGTACAAATTTGGAAATCTGAGTTGCGGTCAGGATTTTCTTTCAGACTGCCATGTCAGAATTTTTCTGGCATTTTCTGGCTCCTGCGCCCATATGGAATTAGCGGAGAAGAAGAAGAATAAATAATAAATAATGAAAAATCCGCACAAAACAATAGGGTTCCAATGCCCGTTGGGCTTGGAACCCTAATAAGTCACACCGCTGGACTTACTTTATCTCTTGGCTCTCAAGCATTGAGGTTGTCCTATTTAAGCAGAGTATATAGGATAAACAAGTGTGCCTTACCTGTGTATGAAACATAATAAAACTGCGTTATTCTGGCCATCTATGTGCAGCAGGTCTGTTTCTCTTATAGAATAATGAAAACTGGTGAAAATAGCTCTAAATAATAATCAGCATTGAATTAAATTTTGATTAAGTGATACACATTATAACAGATGATGAGAGATGTGCTCTAACTTTTAAACACAACATAAGATAACCTAATATTAAGAAGATAACCCTGGAGCCAACGGATATAAAATCAGTCTAACAGTGTGATGAAATGAAACAAGATTTAGTACAAGCTCACATTTGACATTTTTCAGCTTCTTTTAGAAAAGAAACTGAAACTGGTTTGTTGCAAAATAAAACAGAATGTCAGGTTAGGCTCTGCTGCCTGTCCTTTTCAATTTATTCAGATTCACACTGCAGGGCGCTGTGGTGAAACACACACTCGGCTCCTCACCGGGGTGAGGGAGTGGCAGGGGACCTCTTTGCATGGCTTCTGGGAATCATCCAAGGTCGGACTGTAATATGGGCAAACTGGGCACAGGCCCAGGGGCCCACAGCCACAAGGGGGCCCATGCAAGCAGCAGTCTTTTTTTTTTTTTTTGTGCAGCAGTCTTAACGTTGGAGAAAAATGTTGAGAATTAAAATTGCACCCACATTTTCTAAGTTAACACACATTTCTTTTAACAACTGTAGTTTTGCATCTTTACTAATCCTGTTTCAGCCCTCTCCCCCCTCCCCCTGCGCAGCAGCTGCAAACTCACTGATGCGCCTGCAGCCTCTCAGAGTTCCTGCTGATCTGAACATTGAAAGAATCATTTAATTTTCTGTTCCTCGCTTCTGATTACCTTCAATGGTGTCTGTTTGTTGCAACCACCAGGTACAAAAACTAACTTGTTTTTATGTGACTATTTTTCTGTTCTGTCTGCTTATCTTCCTGCATCTCCTCTCAATCCTAAAGAAAAACTGCTACATAGCTTCATATATATTCACCTTATGAGTTACCTTTGAACTGCAGTTAAAAAAGATCTACCGACTGCAAAAATAGCGAAGTGCGCGCCGGCTGCACCGGTGAGGTGAAGTCACCGGAGGACGAAACAGGTTATGCGCCGCTCCGCAGCAGTAAAACACATCAGGCACAAATAAAAGACAGAAAATATAAAATGATATGAGCCGACATAAACGATCACATGTTAAATTTGTTTTTGGGGTGGCGACACTTTGAGAATGTTACTGTGGCCGTTCTCAGGACGCATGTGTCTGGAGCGTGTCAACAATCAGAGCTCTGCGCCTCTCAGCTCTAAATAATCCCAGCAGAGTCCACATGAATAAATGTAATTTAAATAGAACCATGATCGTTTACGGGCTAAAAATAGTCTACAGTCCATCTTCCCTAATGTGTTTGTGGCCCTGCAGATTTTTCTAACTCTACCTGCACTTCTTATATGTACCTCTCACCGTTCATAAGGGTACCGCACCATCAGCTCCGTCAGCCCAGACAAGAGCAGAGAAAATAGAGACAGAATAGAGGATAATTCTGTCTGGATGTGGATGGAGATTACATTTTATAGCAGCCTGATCATCATTTAAATACGTAAACCATCACCTGTCTTCTAGTCCACGCTATCAGCATTATTTTAATTGGTGTGTGCGTGTGTGTTCCACTTCAAACACTGGTCTAACCAACCAGACCAGCGTGTCCAGTAACATATTAATGTTACAATTAAACAGTTTCACTTCATGTAGGCTATAGGAACATTTCACCTGCCGTGGCCCGACCGCTTCTGCTCCACATAAACTTTGTGCGTAATCAAAAGTCTACAGGTGCTTTCTCAGCTGAAGAGGCTATTCTGCCTCAGACTGGATGCGTCATGTGTCTCCATATTAGAGACGGGAACAAGCGCTATTCAGCCCAAGTTTCATAATCAGAGAACATTTTTCCAAGTGACACATCCCTCAGAGAGAAAGGGTTTCCAGACCGCTTCAGTGGGAGGAAATCTTACCGCATCGCTGTGGTTCTGCGCTGCACTGCAAACCCCTCGACAGATCTTCAGCCCACTGTCTACCGTGTGCGCAGCCAGCCATTCAACGTGAGCACATTTTACCTACGTGGTACTCCCCAGTGCTGGTAATGTCCTTGTGCGTCTCTCTTAGAGTTTTAAATATCTCCTTGTTGTCTTCCTAGGTCCTCCAAGCTCCACTTATTCAGTCATCGCCAAACCTTGAAGGGAGCCCTCCTGGATTCACCTCTTCGCACTGACAGTCCCTCTCGTTTCCCCTGGATCCTAAGTCATGTTCAGTAAATTCTCTAGCTGTTCATTGGAGTTCATCATCATCTTCACCATGCCAACTCCTGCCGTGCATCACCTGCCCGCTCTCCAGCTGTTACCATAAGAGCTTTTCAAAACATCATCTATCTACTTCAGATGTATACTCACTCTCCAGTTCTAAAGTGTACATTGTCCATCACCTCAGCAGACCCAAGCCTGGCACAACTCCTCCTCCCCAGAGTAACTTAGCTTCAGATCATTCAGTTTAAACCCAACTCAGACTCACCACTCTTCTCCATTACAGTCCTTCACCCTGGTTCCCATTCCCTGTGAGGATCTTAACATGCATTTTCTAAAAAATTGTTTAAACTGCTTCCTGTCTCCTGAGGGTTTCTTTCATGAGGGTCAGATTTACAGCATATCTAAAAACATGACACAGAATGGATGTTAATAGCGATGAGTTAACATTTTCTTCAAAAAATTCCTCAAGATCTGACCGTAAACGTAAAAATCTGCAGCGACAGTTTCCTGTTACATGAAATAACCAATCATAGTACAGCCCTTCCAGCCAATCAGAGGCAAGAAACGTGGGGTCTTCCTTGGACATCCTACGATTCCAGATAACGCTAACTGGAAATTTTGAGGCTCAGGCTTAGGCTTCTGGGGAGCCAAGCATCATATTCATGTCCTGGATGAGTGGGAGGGGTAAACAGGTCAGATCAGGGCTCAAATAGAAAGGTTAGAATGGTCTGTATCAGGGCTCATGGGACAGGTGAAAGCCAAAATAATTTATTTTTTAGATTGCTGATTAACTGGATTATTTGTCTCTAATGTTCCCTCCTGAGTGGAACCAGATGGTTGGTGTGCCATGATTTTGTGAGACACCAGTGTCATCTGATGTCCTGCTGCAGCAGGGCTCTGAGTAGACTTGGTCTATAAGTTTCACACGTGTCTGTCAATCAGGCTTCTCAAATCTAGACTATTGGTTAATTTATTAGTTTGGTTTATGAAGCAGTTATACATCTGTTGGTATGTTCTGGTTTACTCTGGGATGTGTGCTTACCCCAGAGGGCCATGAAGATGGAGAAGAAAACCGTGGCTGGGTTGTCGAACAGGTGGCTGGCTCGAGCTGTGCCACAAGCTGTCACCAGCTTCCAGTAGCTGCAGGCGCGGTCGCACAGCGGGCACATGGTGATGTTGTTTCTCGGATCACAAATCTCCATGCTTACAAGAAAAAGACAAAACAGATAATTAGTGGGAAGTGCAGTGTGCAATGTGAGAAGGAGTGTGTTTGTCTATGTGTGCATGTGTTTGTGTGTCTTTGTATGTGTTAGTGTTGTGTCTTTGTATGTGTTAGTGTTGTGCTTGTGTATGAGTTTGTGTGTGCGCGCATGTGTGTGTGTGTGTGTGTGCATGTGTTTGTATGTGTTTCTGTATGTGTCTGTGTGTGTGTGTGTGTATGAGTTTGTGTGCGTGCGTGTGTTTGTGCATGTGTTTGTGTCTGTATATGTGTGTGTGTGTGCATGTGTTTGTGTTTCTGTATGTGTGTGTGAGTGCGAGTATGAGTGCGTGTGTTTGCATGTGTGTGGGTATGTGCGTGGGTTTGTGTGTGTATGAGTGTTTGTGTGTGTGTACTTGTTTTTATAGGTTGGACACATTTTAACTTGAACCTGTACTGTGTGGACATTTTTACACTGTGGGGACATTTTGCTGGTCCACACAATGGTAAGCACCCTAAAACTTGGTTTTAGAGATATGGTGTGAATTAGCTTTTGGTTTAGGTTAGGGTCAGGAAAAGAACCCCATTGGTTATGGTTAGACTTAGAGTATGGGTTAGGCATAGTGGAGTCAGTAAAATGAAGTCAATTGAGGTCCTCACATACAAGGTCATACAAGTGAGTGTGTGTGTGTGGGTGTTTATGTATGTGCTGGTTTTCCCTGCCAGCTTCATGACAAAAAGTGGGTGAACCCTTTGACAAATATGATGCAGGCCAGGTCAGCAGGGAGGGAACCACAAGGAAGCAGGGACTGAAAAGTACAGACAGTAGGGGACAATACTGTGCTGTTAGAAAAAGTAGCCAAACCGAACCGAATCCTCCCGAGTCAAAATGAGTAGTGCTGTTAGAAAAGTCCTAATGAGATATTTGGATCATTGTGGCTGTGTGATCTTGATCCGACACAACGTCACCTCCTTGAACCGTCACCTTATCGTGGTGGAGGAGTTTGAGTGCCCTAATGATCCTAGGAGCTATGTTGTCTGGGGCACTTTGTGCCCCTGGTAGGGTCTCCCATGACAAATGGGTCTTAGGTGAAGGGTGAGACAAAGAACGGTTCAGAAGATATTTCATGGAAGTAAAAACCAAGAGTCAGAGTACCCGGCCCGGAGGGTTACCGGGTCCCACACTGGAGCCAGGCCTGGGGTTGGGGCCTGTGAGCGAGCGCCTGGTGGCCGGGCTTTCGCCCATGGGGCCCGGCCGGGCCCATCCCGAACTGGATACATGGGCTCATCCAACTGTGGACCCTCCACCCGCAGGAGGAACATGAAGGTTCTGGTGCAGTGTGGATCGGGTGGCAGACCGAGGCGGGAGCCTTGGCGGTCCGATCCCCGGACAAGGAAACTGGTTACTGGGACATGGAACGTCACCTCGCTGGCGGGGAAGGAGCAGAAGCTTGTGGCAGAGGTTGAGCGGTACCGGATAGATATAGTCGGACTCACCTCGACACATAGCATCAGCTCTGGAACCCAAGTCTTGAGAACTTGAGAAGTCCTTGGACACTCTCCTTTGCTGGAGTTGCTCCGGGTGAGAGGCGGAGGGCTGGGGTTGGCTTTTTGTTAGCCCCAAGACTCTCTGCCTGTGTGTTGCGGTTTACCCCAGTGGATGAGAGGGTAGCTTCCCTGCGCCTTCGGGTCGGGGAACGTGTCCTGACTGTTGTTTGTGCTTATGCACCAAATAACAGTTCAGATTACCCACTCTTTTTGGAGTCCCTGGGACGAGTTCTAGATAGTGCTCCATGAGGGGGCTCCATTGTCCTGTATGGGAGACTTCAATGCTCACGTGGGCAATGACAGCATGACCTGGAGGGGTGTGATTGGGAGCAACGGCCCGCCTGATCTGAACTCGGGTCGTGTTTCCTTACTGGACTTCTGTGCAAGCCGCAGTTTGGCCATAACGAACACCATGTTCGAACATAAGGATGCCCATCGGTACACTTGGTACCAGGGCAGCCTAGGTCGCAGGTCGATGATAGACTTTGCAGTCGTATCATCTGACCTGCGGCCATATGTTTTGGACACCCAAGTGAAGAGAGGAGCGGAGCTGTCAACTGATCACCTGGTGGTGAGTTGGATCAGATGGCAGGGGAAGATGCCGCATAGACCTGGCAGATCCAAATGCATAGTGAGGGTCTGCTGGGAACGCTAGGCAGAAGAACCTGTCAAGACGGTCTTCAATTCCCACCTCTGGCAGAGCTTTGACTACGTCCCGAGAGCAGTGGGGGACATCGATTCCAAGTGGGCCTTGTTCCACTCTGCGATTGTTGAGGCGGCTGTTGCTAGCTGTGGTCGCAAGGTGGCCGGTGCCAGTCGTCGTGGCAACCCCAGTACCCGCTGGTGGACACCAGAGGTTCGGAGAGCCGTCAGGCTGAAGAAGGGGGCCTACAGGGCGTGGCTGGTCTGTGGGTCTCCGGAGGCAGCAGGAGGGTACCGGATAGCCAAGCGGGGTGCAGCAGTGGCAGTTGCCGAGGCAAAAACTCAGGCGTGGGAGGAGTTTGGTGAGGCCATGGAGAAAGACTATCGATCGGTGCCAAAGAGGTTCTGGCAAACTGTCCGGCGCCTCAGGAGAGGGAGGCAGCAACTCGCTCACACTGTTTACAGTGGGGATGGGGAGCTGCTGACGTCAACTGGGGCTATAGTCGGGCGGCGGAAGAAATACTTTGAGGAACTCCTCAATCCCACCTACGCGCATTCCGAGGAGGAGCCAGAGCCGGGAGACCTGGGGATGGACTGTCTAATCTCTGGGGCAGAAGTTGCTGAGGTAGTCAAACAACTACACGGCAGCAGAGCCCAGGGGGCGGATGAGATTCGTCCAGGGTATATCAAGGCTATGGATATGGTAGGGCTGTCGTGGTTGACACGTCTCTTGCATGGTCATCAGGGGCAGTTCCTATGGAGTGGCAGACCGGGGTGGTGGTCCCCATCTTTAAGAAGGGTGACCTGAGGGTGTGTTCCAACTATAGGGAGATCACACTCCTCAGCCTCCCTGGAAAGGTCTACTCCAAGGTACTGGAGAGGAGGGTCCGATCAATAGTTGAATCTCAGATTGAGGAGGAGCAATGTGGTTTTTGTCCTGGCCGTAGAACTGTGGACCGGCTCTATACCCTTGAAAGGGTGATGGAGGGGGCATGGGAGTTTGTCCTACCAATCCACATGTGTTTTGTGGATTTGGAGAAGGCAAGAAAATAGGGGACGCTCCAGGAGTATAGGGTGGGTGGCCTTTTGTTAAGGGCCATTCAGTTCGTTTACCAGAGTAGCGTGAGTTTGGTCCGCATAGCCGGTAGTAAGTCGCACCTGTTCCTGGTGAGGGTTGGACTCCACCAGGTCTGCCCTTTGCCACCGGTTCTGTTCATAACCTTTACGGACAGACTTTCTAGGCACAGCCGTGGTGTCAAGGTCTTCGAGCTTGGTGGCAGCNGTGTATAAGAGACAGGAGTTTGGTGAGGCCATGGAGAAAGACTATCGATCGGTGCCAAAGAGGTTCTGGCAAACTGTCCGGCGCCTCAGGAGAGGGAGGCAGCAACTCGCTCACACTGTTTACAGTGGGGATGGGGAGCTGCTGACGTCAACTGGGGCTATAGTCGGGCGGCGGAAGAAATACTTTGAGGAACTCCTCAATCCCACCTACGCGCATTCCGAGGAGGAGCCAGAGCCGGGAGACCTGGGGATGGACTGTCTAATCTCTGGGGCAGAAGTTGCTGAGGTAGTCAAACAACTACACGGCAGCAGAGCCCAGGGGGCGGATGAGATTCGTCCAGGGTATATCAAGGCTATGGATATGGTAGGGCTGTCGTGGTTGACACGTCTCTTGCATGGTCATCGGGGGCAGTTCCTATGGAGTGGCAGACCGGGGTGGTGGTCCCCATCTTTAAGAAGGGTGACCTGAGGAGATCACACTCCTCAGCCTCCCTGGAAAGGTCTACTCCAAGGTACTGGAGAGGAGGGTCCGATCAATAGTTGAATCTCAGATTGAGGAGGAGCGATGTGGTTTTCGTCCTGGCCGTAGAACTGTGGACCGGCTCTATACCCTTGAAAGGGTGATGGAGGGGGCATGGGAGTTTGTCCTACCAATCCACATGTGTTTTGTGGATTTGGAGAAGGCTAGAAAATAGGGGACGCTCCAGGAGTATAGGGTGGGTGGCCTTTTGTTAAGGGCCATTCAGTTCGTTTACCAGAGTAGCGTGAGTTTGGTCCGCATAGCCGGTAGTAAGTCGCACCTGTTCCCGGTGAGGGTTGGACTCCACCAGGGCTGCCCTTTGCCACCGGTTCTGTTCATAACCTTTACGGACAGAATTTCTAGGCACAGCCGTGGTGTTAAGTGTGTCGAGTTTGGTGGCAGAAGAATCTCGTCTCTGCTTCTTGCAGATGATGTGGTCCTCCTAGCTTCATCCAGCTCTGACCTTCAGCTCTTGCTGGGTAGGTTCGATGGGGATGAGGATCAGCACCTCCAAATCTGAGACCATGGTTCTCAACCGGAAAAGGGTGGCTTGCCAACTCCGGGTCGGGAGAGAGGTCCTGCCTCAAGTGGGGGAGTTTAAGTATCTTGGGGTCTTGTTCACAAGTGTGGGTAGGAGGGATCGGGAGATCGAAAGGCGGATTGGTTCGGCGTCTGCAGTGATGCGGACGCTGAGCCGATCTGTTGTGGTGAAGAGGGAGCTGAGCCAGAAAGCCAGGCTCTCGATTTAACGGTCAATCTACGTCCCAATCTTCACCTATGGTCATGAGCTTTGGGTATTGACCGAAAGAACGAGATCACGAATACAAGCGACCGAAATGAGTTTCCTCCGTAGGGTGGTCGGACTCAGCCTTAGAGATAGGGTGAGGAGCTCGGACATTCGGGAGGGACTTGGAGTAGAACCGCTGCTCCTCCGTATCGAAAGGAGTCAGTTGAGGTGGTTTGGGCATCTGGTCAGGATGCCTCCTGGACGCCTCCCTGGGGAGGTGTTTCGGGCATGTCCTGCCGGCAGGAGGCCCTCAGGTCGACCCAGGACACGTTGGAGAGGTTACATCTCCAACCTGGTCCGGGAACGCCTTGGGGTCCTGCTGGAGGAGCTGGTGGAGGTGGCTGGGGAGAGGATGGTCTGGAGCTCCCTAGTTGGGATGCTGCCCCCACGACCCAGAACCGGATAAGCGGAGGAAGACGACGACAACGGAGCAAAGAACAAAGGACTGAGCAAACATCCCTGAGAGATCCCGTGTTCAGGATCATGCACTGTAACATCTGTTATCTTTCTCACAACCAGTTAGTAATCATTATTTGGCCTGCAAGTCTCAGACTAAGATTTTCATACATCTCCAGGAAAAAGGATATTTGTTTGGTCACAAAGCTAGACTGAAAAATGCAAGTGAGCGTATACCTGGGTATGTTATCATCCACAGTGGCACATCCGTAGAGGAACACGATGACACCAATGATGGCAGCAGGGATGAGCATCTGTGTGTAGACCCCTAACCAGGCAAAATAGAGGCCCACTTTCTCCCCAAAATACTTCCTGTAGGAAGAAGTGCATGGTCAGCATCTAGTGTACATCAGCTACAACCACCCACATTTCAGTCACACTTCAAAGACCATGTCCACTCCAGCTGGACCTGTGTGTGTGTGTGTGTGTTAGTCTTTATGTTTAAAGTGACAATGTGTAGTTTTGCATCATTAATCTCCGGAAATATCTATAAATTAAATAAAAGACACCTGGTTGGTTTTTTTTCAACAACCGGGTATCTTATTTCATTTATAACAACATCTCAATAGATATTTCTGGAGATTAATGATGAAAAACTACACAATGTCACTTTAAACGCATGCATGGGAGCGGGTCTCTGGGCGACGAGAATGCATTTACTGATTTGTAACAAATGGTTACAAAACTTTCAGCATTACTAAACGTTCTTCTACACATTCACCTCATCACTCATTGCCAGTGACGAAAGGGAATCTGATGTTCTTGTTATTTTGCTGGAAGTTGCACTCCCAAGGATTTTTGACCCTAATGGCCATCCGTTGGTAAGGTCTTAATTGAACACAAAAATAATGCTTTCTTGCAATGATTTAGGTAAGTACTGCCCCCTATCGCCAGGGAAAATACACACTCTCTCTTTAAGTGGACAAAATAATAATAATAAATGTTATTTAAAGTGCCTTCAGGGAACACAAGGTCACTGTACAACAAATAATAAAAATCAAGTTAAATGGAAAAAAAAATAAGTTAAATGTTTAAAACAGTCAAAAACTAATCAGTTGTGATAACTCTAGGGTAAGCAGAACAACAATCAGAGAACAAAACGATAACACTATCTGTACGCAGTCTTGAAAAGATGAGTTTTTAGTTTAGATTTAAAGATGAGGAAGGAGTCCGAGTTCTGGGTGGCTTGTGGCAGAGAATTCCAGAGGTGGGGAGTAGAACAGCTGAAATATCTGAGGCCCATGGAGGTAAGGTAAGGCGGAAGGATGGCACAGTAAGGTGGACAGTAAATGACGATCTTAGGGACTACTCCCTAAGATAGTCATTTACTGTAGAAACAACGTGAATGAAATCAGATAGATATGGCGGAGAAAGTTTGTGAAGAGCTTTGAAAGTGAGAAGTAAGACTTTGAACTTAATTCGTTGTTTTACTTGGAGTTGATGGAGTTGCTGACGTACCGGACTGATGTGGTGAGATAGAGGAGTGCTGGTGATGACCCGTGTAGCAGAGTTCTGAACTAATAGAGCTCCGGGAGTTGACGTCACGTTTCCCGGCATGCAACAGTTCAAATCGAAACGGCGCCATTTGGCAGGCAGAAGCCGGCAGCTGGACTATTTGTTATTGTCAGAAAACTCAATCAAACGGGAAATATGGTAGATTCTTGTGCCCCAGGATGCAGAACAGACACGGACGACATAAGGAATGAGCCATCTACAGGATTCCCCAAGATCCGGAGCGCCGCAAACGTTGGATCATTGTCAGAGGCGGTTTTACCATTAGGCATAGGTAGGCGGCTGCCTGGGGCCCCCCTGTGTTGGGGGGCCCCCTAGCCCTGACCGCCGGCACCCCTCTGTTAATGCCACAATATTCTTATTACCAACCAGTGGCCGCAGACGGGATTGGACATGCGCACTTCTCATTACCATAATTCCTGAACCGTTAAAGATATCATTAAAATTCCAAAAGTGCTGAAAAGATTAAAAATGGGGCTTTTCGTGCATATACAATACATTACGGTAGCCACCGGGATTCCCTGTCTTGAGCGCAACGAATCACAACACAGATTCAGAGACGTGCTGAGTTTGTCATCCAAAATGCTCCGTTTTATAACTTTTGAATGGCGGACCAGATTCAAATAATTCCAACGGTTCCTAAAAGTACATAAAAGCAGCTTTCCAACGATCTATAGCCTGAAGCAATCAGAGTTAGGGAAAATATCGCTACGAGGGGAAATCCTGCTGTACAGCCTGATTGAAACAGAGCACAGCGCCACTGTGAAAGCGGATAACGGAACGGGGAAGCTAATCAGCATAAAAACCAGCATGAAATTATGGAAATGCCTCAAAGAAAATCAACACGATCTATTAGGTGTCCCAGAAGGCTTATATCTGAAGACAGTGACCACGAAGAAGGACAGATCTCCAGTGAACCAGGGTATGAATGTTTGTTCAGTCTTTATTTTTTTAATTTGAACAACCCTCAACTATTTGCTAATTGTAAGATTCAACTTCATTCCAGCATTATTTATCTTTTTACCATAAATAATTATTTTTGCTAAAACAAAAGTTTTTGGTATTATAACAAAAGTGTATGGTATAGCAGTGCACGGTGTGCAAGAGAAGCACCCCATGGTGGTGTGAGGTGTGTAGGACTCTACCTGCAGCTGGAGAGAAACTGCTTCAATGTCTACCACATCAAATAAAAACGTCTGACAGTTTACAAAAATAAATGGTCTTAAAAACTGCTAAAAAAGATACAAAGTTCAAACTTTTTTAAGAATAGATGCATTTCAGGTCAAAGTTTAAATAGTTCATTCCAAATTGTTTGCCCAGTAATTTTGAAGTTTCTGTTCAGTAATAAATGTAAAAAATTCAAATCCGTTTCTTTGCTTTTTTCACTTTTAAGCTGATTTTTTAAAGGCTTTAATAGAAATAAACTCTAAATACAAACCATACACTGAAAGCTGAGGTTGTTCTGAAAACAGGAGAATAGTTACACACACCTTGCACTTTTTATTACAATTTTACAGCAATAAGATTAAAAACATACCAGGTCGTAAGAGGGTTATTAAGACGGCGATGCACAAACAGGAAGTGATTGGTAGTCATTCCACTCCAATCCAGTTGGTGGCGGTAATGCACCAAATTGTTGTTTGCCAAGTGCCATAAGACCACAAACAAGAAGAAGAGAGGCGGGAGCGTTCGTAACAAACTCAAAGCGATAAGTCAAAACATGAACCATGAAATGGAGTTATCCTAGTGGCTCCAATAAGAGAAAGAAGCAGCTTGCTTCATAAAAGCTTTTATTTTCACTTCTGAAAGTGACGTCGTTTTTCAATGTAAACATCAAAAGGAAGCAGAAAGGAAAGACAATGAAAAATGTTTCAAGGGAGGAAAACAGACCAAAATGGAAAATAGAAAAAAAAATAACTAAGGCAAAAGCACAGGAGCACTGACAGGAAAAATAAAGCACTCAAAGGGAGAGAAAAGCAGGAAAAAAGAGGACTAATAAAAAGTGAAAATAACTCATGTCAGAAGAGGGGAGAGTTTTGCAAATCCAGTTAAAGGTAAGATTGTCGAAAATTTAGTGTAAGGGGCCCCATGTCTGTGTTTGCCTTGGGCCCCCAAATGGCTAAATCCGCCCCTGATCATTGTAATAAAACGTGCTAGTGACCGGGCTTAAATGAAGCTGTGGGATCCCGAGAGTAAAGGATTTCGCTTATGCATCGATCACTTCATATCAGGTACTTAAACCAACGTTTCCTCAACTGTGTATGGTATTTATTTTAAATGCTTTTATTACGATTCTTAGTGGGCTTCCTAAACTTATTTTGGCGTGGCTTTTTCCGTCTTATTACTCATAGCAACAAGTAAACATCACGTAAAACGTTGCCTCGTGATTTCTGCGTGCTGCCGTTTATGTGTTTTATGATCACAGCAATTAACCGGCTAAGCTGCATTTAAGTTTTAAGCAATGGTTGATCAATTGTCAGATCACACATAAAAAGCACTTTGGATTGCTATTTTCTGTCTCACTGAGACAGCTCTCAGACAGATCCTGAGATGCTCCTGCCTGACATATTTATTTTATTCACGGAAGAAAAATCAAACTAGTCATTTCCCCTGGCGTTCAGTTTATACATTCAAACAGCACAGCACTCTATTTAAACTACTTACATGTGAATCTATGTTATTTGTCCATCCATCCATCTATCCATTTTCATCCGCTTATCCGGAGTCGGGTTGCGGGGGCAGTAGCCGAGAGGCCCTGACTTCCCTCTCCCCAGCCGCCGGAGCCAGCTCCTCTGGGTAAATCCCAAGGGGTTCCCCGGCCAGGTCCGGTAAGAAGTCCGCTCTGACAGCTTCTGGCGTCGGAGCGGACAGTAGCGTCGAGAGTCCCAGACCTCTCCCCAGCACCTTCGGCCGGGGGAATCCCGAGGGGTTCCCCCGGCCGAAGGTCCGGTAAGAAGTCCTCTCCGACAGCTTCTGGCGTTTTTAAAAAGTATCCCAGGGGCACAGTAAGGGTCGGAGATGTTTAGTCTATTTCATTTCTGACTATATAAAACGATTTCTTTGGTTTTAAAGTGTGAAGTAAACTCAGACGAATTAAAATCCAAGCGGATCCCGTTCACGTTCATGGTTACATCCGTGTTTGTTTAGCTTCTTTTACCTGCCAATATGGCGTCTACTAACTGAGAGTCACGTGGGGTCCGGAGCTCTATTGGAGCTTGTGGAGGGTTTTTTGAGGTAGACAAGCTTGCGTTCTTAGTCACTTTCGACGGGCATTTAAAATTGTGGGCATGTTTCCGTCACCACCTCTGAGCTACTACCAGTTCACCAACTGAAATAATTATAGATTCACTAAGATAAAAACAATAAAGTTAATCTCTTACTAAATAGAATATTTACTAAGAAATCACAATGTAGCCATAGAAACACCACTTGGTATATATGTTGTGTGTGTGGGTGTGTGTGTGTGTGTCTGCTCTCAATCCCCAGTTAAGTCGTGGCAGATGGCTGCTTCCTCCAGGATCCTCAGGAAGCTCTTCCTTTTAAAGGTGAACTATGCAAGAATTGAGGAACAGTGGCATCCTGTGGTCAAATTTGGTTACTGCAGTTTCAGTTTCTCTGGGTTACCAGTTAGTGAAAGGAAACTCAAGTTTATATGTTTTAACAACCATGAAATACTATCTGTGTTTTCTCAATTATAAACTACTTAAAAAACAGTATACTATACCATACCAAGTTTATTGCTATAACACGTTTTAAAACAGCAAGGCAGCTGATCAAATTGATGAACAAAGATACAATCATAAGAACAGCATAAGAAAAATCAAACAGTGAGATATAATTATAAAATCAGTATTCAAAGGCAAGATAATATAATACAGTAATATATAACAGGGTTTCCCCCAGCACTATATAAGCCTGGCGGCCTACCACGAACGGCACAACGAAACTAGAGCCCTCCATCAGCTGATACTGGTGAGAAACAGCAGCAGAACGAATAAATGCAAATAAATTGATGTTCACAAAATGTTGCAAAACCTTTATTTAGTCGTGTCAAGGTGCTGAAGGAGAGTGCACTAGCACCGTGTCCTCAGGGAGATTAGTTATTATTTATCAGCGTGAGGATCTTATTTATCTATTTCTACCTTATTTATAAACTATTTATTTACAGGTCCATCAGTTAATGTAATAATTGTCCCAACCACAGCTGCACCCCCCACCCCGGTCTCACAGCAATCAGGGGCAAGCTGCACGTGTTTAGTGCGCCGCATGCGCACATTTAGCCGTTTTTAGTGGCGCAGGAGCCCACAGGTACGGTGTGTGTCACTCACTCTGGTTAATCCAACAGGGGCTCTGAGAGCCATTTCTTTAGCGACTGACACGTCACTACATCATTTCCTTTCCTAAAGTCCTGAAGAATGGTCCGGAGCGCAGGCGGAGTGTTTAGCTAACATGCAGGAAATGTCAACGACAGTTATCCAGAAAGAAGCTAAAGGTTACCAGAGATGTTTCTGAGGTGTTCGCTAGGTATTTTTAAGATTTAAAAAGTCAAGAAGGGGGTCTGAAAAGCTGTTAGAAATAGCGTCAAAGTTGCTAAGTTGGCAACACTGTGGAAGGAGCGCTTCACTTGCAACTCAGGGCAGCGCAAGTGGGAGGAGCAAATAATCGGCTTGTTTTGCTTTCATAATCGTTCAAAACTCAGATCGTAATCGTGATTAAAATTTGATTAATTGAGCAGCCCTACCCTTCAGGATCCCCCTAATAACAATTATGTGGATTTTAATGTCGGACTATCTTTATGTAATAGAATAAACCAGAATTGTATAAGGTAGCAAAATTAGTAGCGTTTTCCCATCTTAACACCACTTAAAAACCTCTCTTTACAGAGAACATCAGGGCGTGATTTGCCATGGTGCTGAGCGGTGTTGAGCTGCCCAACTGAGCCTCAGTCCCGGGTCTGCGGGCCGTGAAGGCCGCTGTCAGCGGGGTTGATACCGGGGCGCTCAGAGGTTATAATTACTGAGTATTTGGGGCAGCAGTAGTTCAGGTGGTAGAGCGGGTTGCCTCATGATCGGAGGGTCATGGGTTCGATTCCAGCTCCCGCCAGGGGTATCCTGCTGTTGTGTCATTGGGCAAGACACTTCACCCAACTTGCCTGTGTTAGTGGTGGTCAGAGGGGCCGACGGTGCCAAATGGCAGCCTCGCCTCTGTCAGACCTCCCCAGGGTGGCTGTGGCTACAAGTAGCTTACCATCACTAGCAGTGTGTGAATGTGAGTGTGTGTGAAAGCGTCTTTGGGTGTCTAGAAAAGCGCTATATAAGTTCAATGCATTATTATTATTTGAACACTTCTCACATGTCGGCAGACATTCTGTAACAAAATAAACACAAAACATAAGCACACACACTCACTGAAAAGTGAAAAATATTAGCTAACCACCGCTAGCGATGATGCTAGTTAGCATTGAGCTTCATGGGTAACACAATGTTGTCTGCTTTTCTTGTTTGGTCAAACAACAAAATACTAGTTCTTATCCATCTAGGAGAACTCTGCATTCCTCCTGAAATTGATTTGGTCCAAACATCTCCACCTTTGAAAATTGTTTCCACTGTTTAGCCTTGTTTTATTTCTCCTGGATAGATGGAGGCTTCTTAGCCTTACAAGAAAATCCTTCTGTACTGCACAATTCTTGGTGGTGTTGTAGGCTAGGCAACTCCGCAGATTCATCTATGATTGGCTCATTCTCGCAGGAAGAATGAAGGGGATGCTGAAAGGCCGTGATAAGACACATTGGACTGTTTTGTAATTATTTTACTGTCTTACAACATAATTCACCTTTAAAAGAGAGTTTTCCTCTCCACCGTCACTACATGCTTGCTATAGGGAGCCTAAGTCTCCTCCCTTTCCAGTCAGCTCATGGGTCCCTGGAAGAACAAAAAAATGAATGCAAGTCAATGGGGCTAAAAACACTATTTTCTAATCCCTTTTGCCTTAGGCCCTGGATCACACATATGTTGTACTGCTATTGAAAGGAAAACTAATGCTGGTGTTTTGACCATGCCAATCACGTACTTTGACATTTATTAGCTTATAAAAGTTTGTAATTAGCACAACTACACACCAGAAATTGGCACGTTGCATATGTCACGTCACCAGATCATTTCTCCCCAAAGTAGCTGCTACTGACCAAATAACCAGATTTATGATGGTTCTTTCCTCCTGTGGGAAGTTCGCTGAACTAACAGCCATTTTCCCCTCAGTTTTCTCCATGTCTGGTTCTATTACATCACTTTCGTGAAGCACATTTGTAGTTCTGGACTTATTTTCACATAAAACCTAAAATAGCATTTTCTCCCATTCAAAATGAAGTGCTTTCTTGGTATCAAAATGTGTCTTTAAAATTCACGGACATCATATGAGAAATCCATGGCACAAAACAAGCGGAATTAGAAAATAGTGTCTTTAGCTCCACTGACTTGCATTATTTTTTTTTGTTCTTCCGTAGACCCGTGGTCCAGTAGTAGATGGTCGCGATTTAGGCTCCCTATGAGGATTACCTGACGCCTGTCAGTTACTTCATGCAATTTGCTGGGTTCCTTGTACAGTGTTTGCAAAAACATTGTCAGACGAAAAACTAAATTGTTGGACATTATGACAGAGGTGTCTCTTCTCTGATCTTACCAAAAAAATAAAATAAACCTCCTGAAAACCACAAATTGACTGCCAATAATTTGTTGTAATTCCATGACAGACATTTTTTTCAATAATCCATCAGAGATTTTCTCTAGTTTCTGCAGCAGTTGCCCGCAGGAGTGCTTCCTCTGACCCTTTAGCTGCGCGTCGGAAGCTTTAAGCAGCTGTATTACAAACTTGAGGTAACAAAGATAATTTTTTTATTGTGATATTTTCGCTGGACTAAAATGCAGAATGACATTTTGTCCTCAACAGTATTTTATCAAAGTAGTTTAAAAAAACAGCTGAGATAAACCCGTAATGTTAAACTTTGAATTTCAGCACTGTATCTCTTAAAGTAGGGCTGCACGATATTAGGAAAACCTGCGATATGCGACTACAGTGATTAATTTTGTGATGACGATATTACTTGCCATAAATAAAACTTAACTCAGGAACAAAAATAATCAAAAACAAAGAAATAAAACAACGAAAAAAAATTCATAAAAATGAGAAATGCAAAAGATGTGAGGAAAGGGAAAACGAAAATGAACAAGAAAAAGCAATCCCAGGAATCCCGGGAAAAGAAGAAAGAGCATGACAAAACTTACTCAGGTGTTTGCTAACCATCAAAATTAGATGCCGTCCGCCTCAGGGGTGGGTATCTAACCTATGAGAACCCACCCAATGGGCTAAATGGGTGAAGAGCTTTCTTTGATTTGTTAAAAATACATCATGCTTCCATTTGATAGACAGAATGTGTAGCAAACATTTGAACTAACCATTCGTTGTGATATTTATCTGTTCTTCACGATATGCATATTGTGCATGCTGATATCGCGATAACGATATACATGCAATATATTGTGCATCCCTATCTTAATGAACCATAACATCAGGCTACATATGTAAAGTTATGCAAGTGGTTACTTTTAATGAATGATCAATAAGATGTGATATTCCATATAAATATGAATTATCACTATTATTGATCTTTTTGGTAGTACACGAAAACAACCCTTTATAATAGTTTGACAGAGGCTAAATATAGTTCATAAAAATCTAATACTATATTTCTACTACTAGGATGATGCAAAACAAATGCTTACACATGCCGAGTTAAGTTGATATCAACTGAGAGAGACAATGAATGAGCAATGATGAATTATGAGGTTAGATGTTAAGTAAAAATAAATCTAATTGTCTTTGAAAATTGTGATGTTGTTTAAAATATGTTCAGCTGAATGTGGAATGAGGTTTAGGTTCATAATAAAAATCAAATTCATAATAAAAACCACCCTGAAACCAGGTGAGAGACAACAATTACCCTTGTGATGGAAGTTCTCAGTAGGTCCAGCTGGCTAGGAAGCCTAGTCAGCTTGCTGCTGGGAGGAGTTGACTTCTGGAATGTCAAAGGTTGCAGCTTCCTTTGAATTAGCACGGCCCCATCCCCATACATTTTTCTTCTCCTGCTCCTTCACATCATCACACAAACATGCATAGGACCTTGGGGGGTGGGTTAAAGTTGTGTTGTTGCATCAGCTGGCGTAGGCATTCAAAATAAAGGGTTAAAAAAACAATAACAATAAAGATTTAAGTATCAGGCGTGACATTAAAGCAGAAGTTTTGATGCTCCAACTGAGAGTAAATCTGTAAGGCTTGTCACCAGCATTCACACATCAATTCTGTTTGCTTCACAGCCAGACAGGACACAGGGAGGAAAAAAATAAGCAAAGATTTTGCACGACCGGCCAGTGAGATGCATCCTGCTGGCAAGATGTTGCACGTTTGAGGAGTTATTTCACTGATGGAGTTTTGCACTTTTGCAAAGACAAGGATGGTTCCTTATGCTACTGACCAGTTAGCCTAACTGGACAGTGCTACAACTTAAGAATTCAGGAAGTAAATTCTAATTTATAAAATTGGTTGTTTACAAATTTTGACAAACCAGAATCTAGAAAGTGTAATAGTGAGCGTTATCAAAATCCCTCAGACACCACTCCTTCTCCTCAGAGACCAATACAGAATAATCCAGGAAATCCAGGAAAAGAGTAGATGACACTAAATGGTAGTAGATGGCAGTGTTGTCATCAGGTTATCAGTTTATCTGGAGGAGGTCAAGGCATTGTTAGAAACACACAGGCCAATAGACTCACACTGACGTCAGATGGCAAAAAAAATTTAAGCAACTATGTGTATGTAGATTAGGGTTGTCACGGTAACTGGTGTAGCAGTAAACCCCGGTAAAAAAGTTGACAATAATAATAACCGTCTTGTTTTTAAAAAATATATCATCTCGGTGGGTTTACCGTGGCTGCGGTGTAGGCGCGGTGACCCTTACCAGCCACCGTATCATTTGCTGAAGTTGCCGACGGCACATGCGCACTTTGTTGTTTACAACCAAAACTTTCTTGAAGCAAAAGCTGAAATAATGGCCAAAGGAGGGGACGGCAGCGCTCAGGACATTTATTATCCCTCAAAGAAGACAAAGTGGGAAGTACGAGCATTTTTTGGATGTTTGAAGAATGCCGAGGGACAGTTGATAGAAGACGGCTATCCTGTTTGCACCACGTGCAGGAAAAAGTCTGTGAAAGGCAGCAACGCTTCAAATCTCATGACACATCTGCGTGACCATCACCCGCAGTCAATGCAAGAAAAGCTAACATTAGCATTTTAGCTAAAATGCGAGATCCGAGGATTTGGGTTGAGGGAGAATGCAACAAGTCGCTATATAAAGCAGCTGCAGTGCCGCTACCTGCATATAAAACGCGTCGCAGACACCCCCATATTGAAATGATGCTATGCATTACGGGGCTCCCAGGGGCAGATAAGAGTTGGTCTAACTCTGAGAATAATTATGAATTTAACAATGATTACTGCCTGATGACATTTTCCCACATCTGCAAAGCTCACTGGAAGGACACAAACCGAGGACAATATTTTCCTGATATAGGGTTTATTACTCAAGTAAGGGTAAAAAAAAAAAGTATCTGATTAGAAGGCTACTTGAGTACTGAGTATCATCTGATCTAATATTTTTAAAATGATGACATCAAACAGACAAAAAATAAGTTATGGGCAAATATTGGTATTTTAAAGACTAAAGGGGAAAAATGTAAACAAAAAACATAATTACAAAATAAGTTTTAGGCAAAATTTAGACACAAACTGTGGATAATATTTTCCAGATATACAGGATTTATTTAGTTGTCTGAAAATGTAACACGTTTTAAAAAAATACCGTGATAATACTGAAAACCGTGATAATTTTGGTCACAATAACCATGAGGTTAAATTTTCACACTGTGACAACCCTAATGTAGATTAACTGAATGATGTAGTTAAAAAAAGCAGAAGAAAAAAAAATGCGTAAATAAAAGTGATGAAGTGTAAATACTGATGCACTGCTTTTAAAGTAGAATATTTAGTGAAATGTCTGACTGGACTGTGGAGAAAAGTTGTAGTTCCAGGCTTTATCACCCATGTGAAGTTCAGTGTGTGAGGTCTGATCATAATATGCCTTCCTGCCCTCAGCTGATTTCCCCAGATTTATTTGTGCAAAAGAAAACGCTGCAGGCAGATGGTCCTTTACGATTTTCAAGTACTGATCGTTAGTGCAAGCTGGCGCAGCACTGGTCTCAACTGCTTGATACAGCAGGTGGAGAGGCAGAATCACCTGTCTACCTGTCATCATTTCAAATGGGGAGGTGCCTGTAGACTCATGAGGAGTGGCCCAAATACCCATCGGGACGAACGGAAGCTTCACATCCCAGTCTCTGTGAGTAGCCAACCCATATTTCTTTAAAATATTGACAACCGTTCGGTTTATTCTTTCAGCCTGACCAGAAGACTGGGGCTGGTAACCAATGTGGAAATTGGCATTCACTCCTAACATCTGCCAAAGATGTTCCATCACCTCAGAAGTGAAATCGAACCGGGAGATGATTCATCAAAAGATCAGCGGAGGTTTGTGCCATGTCGTTAGGGGCTAGTAAACATTCAGCCCAGTTGGTGAATGCACAGGTCACAGTCAAGAAGTATTTGTTACCCCTGCTGGACTTAGTCGGGGGCCCCACCTAATCAAATTGCAGGTTGGACCACGGTGAACACGCTGCTTTGAAGAGGAGCTCTGTGGATGGGATTTGAGGGCTGAATTCAAATTGAAAACAAACCAACCAGCTCTAGATGTAGTTCAAGATGTCTCTACGCATTTTTGGCGAATTAGCGACCCGGCTCGGGGCTCTGAACGTGGCCTTGACACCTTTGTGTCCAGTCAAAGGAGAGTCATGAGCTTGTGCGATCATACCCTCCCTTTAGGGACAGAGGCGTTACAAGAACAAGCAACGACGGAGGCTTGGGAAAGTGCATGAGCACCCACTTACCCATTCTCAGCGTGACCCGAACATGAAAGTGAGCACGGAGCTCAGAAAATGAATCAAGTTCAGCAAATGAAAGATGAGCCGCAGGACTAGAAATGTACAGGACCATCCTGCTGATAGCAGGGTCCTGGGACTGGAGGCCGACAAGGTTGTTGTCAGAAAAAACACTAACGTATACTAACCCATCCGATGGTTACAGGGAGGACATGTTAGCAGCCTATGCCCGAGTCGAGACACATGCGGGGTGGAGGGGGAGAACATCATCAGGGAGCCAAAAGGGGTTGAAGGACCACAAGGTACCAACAGCAGCACCTTCTTTATGTGGCAAGGTGGATAAACAAGGGCCCGGGTGGGATTCGATCCCCAGACTCCCGGGTGAGAGTCTTACGCTCTAACCAGTCAGCCAAAGGGACATCCCCTTGGCCAAGTAGCCAGGGCGCATGATCAATCGGGACACTGTGACAGGACACTCACACTGTCACATCTAGCTAGTGAGTCTGTATGGTCGTTCATCTCTTTATCAGGTCCAGGGTGCACGGAATGACCTTTGACTTTACGCCAATAGATCTGCATGCCATGTGATGTCACCAAGGCATAGCATGCCATGAAAAGGTGGCGCTTACATATTAACGTCGGCACGGTCGGGGTTTGGTCAGGCTGGATTGCGTTAGTTCGGTCTCGAACAGGCATTGTAGTGTTCACAAATCCCCGAGCCTGTGGGTGGCATTTAATATCCGTGGGAAAGTCCACTCCATAAGGTAAACAAAAGGCTGACATGAGCTGTGTTGCTTTTGGATATTCCGAACCACATTATTTTATTAATTTACTGTCTGTGTTCTCATAATCTTGTCCATAGTGTCGCCTCGGTCCCAGTCTGACTGCTGGGGAGAGGGTCTGAGAAAAATAGTCACCTCAGCACTGAAAATGCAAATCTGACTTGTGTGTGAAACCAAATTCTGGTGTCGTTCGATACCTTTTGGGGCAGTCCTGACACTAATGTGTAAGCGCCATATGTTTAACGGGCTTCAGGTTGGAGGTCAAGACCCTGTTACTTTTCCAAGTGGGCAGATGGCAGGTGAAGCTGAGCCGAGCGTAGTTTGAGTCAGTGCAGATCACCAGCTCGTGTACCATCGCCATCAAGTTGTAGGACTATTAGGATCCCAGTCATCTCTGCAAACATTGACATGTGACATTTGAGGGCCCAACTGGTAGTGCCAAGAGTCTTTCTGGTGAGCATTCAGCCAAACAACACTCACGCATTAACTCAACAAATGAAGT
This sequence comes from Nothobranchius kuhntae, assembly GCA_006942095.1. Taxonomy (NCBI): domain Eukaryota; kingdom Metazoa; phylum Chordata; class Actinopteri; order Cyprinodontiformes; family Nothobranchiidae; genus Nothobranchius; species Nothobranchius kuhntae. Next base: position 93,198 of record SSNQ01034339.1, read on the forward strand.
TGGCATGCCTTCACAGAGAGCTTGGTGAAAGTAGTGGTGATTTGGGGTTCAGCAGGGTCTGGGGAGGGTTAGCTGGCAGGACTGACGTATAAATGTCGTCCGAACGGAACTTCCGGGTATGGCAGTGAAGTGAGTGGAAGCATAGCCAGGAGCTCAGCGAGGGTCCAGCATTTCCCCATTTTTTCAACTACGGATAACATCAGACTTCGATAAATATTTATGGGGAAATACAAAACTAAAAAGATACAAACCACAGAAAGGAAAACCGACGAAGAGAACGAAGGAATGGCGATGAGGGAAGGGAATGAAGACGCCCAAAACACGATGGCCACACTCCAAGCTAGCATGGAGGCTATCCGAGAGGAAATCATGGCTAGCCACGCAGATATGAAAAATCACTTCAGCGAAGCTTGGGAGACGATGAGAGTAGACATGAAGCAAGAGCTGGGGAGTTTTAAAGACGAGGTGAATAAGAAGATGGATGAGGTGGGGGCCAACTTAAAAAGCGTGGAGACGAGAGTGGAAGAAATGGAGCAAAGAGTGGGAGAGGTGGAAGAGTGGAGCGCTAATGCTAAGGAGGTGCTCCTTCAGACCGTAGAGGAACAACAACGAATACTGGCCAAGCTAACCGATCTGGAGACCCGGTCACGGAAGAACAACCTTCGTATATTTGGAATACCAGAGGACCAGGAAGCTGACAACCCAACTGAATATGTGGAGAAGCTCTTAAAGACTGAAATAGGTATGCAGAACGCAGAGTTGGGGATACAACGATGCCACAGATCACTCGATCAGAAGCCTCCTACACACGTGCCCCCAGATCCATGATTGTATGTTTCCTTGAATATAACATTTAAGAGCAAGTGCTGAAGAAGGCATGGTTGAAGAAAGATATACGAATAGGAGAACATCGGATTAACATGGATCACGGCTACCCGATAGAAATCATCCAGAAACGAAAAGAATATGCCCCGTTATGGAAAATACTAAAAGAAAAAGGCATTAGATTCCAGACACCCGCCCCAGCAAGGCTCAGAGTCTTCTACAAAGATGGTCCAGTTACCTACACGAATGTGACATCAGCAAAGCTACCAGCTCAAGGGACGAACGGGACTCAAGCAAGGCCAAAAGACAATTCGTGGACGGTCAGCGGACGAGACCGAGGACGGGAAAGAGTCGTGGATGTTCAGGGGGCTCGGGAAAAACTTACACGTTTTCACCACCAATCCCAACTGAGAGACGGAAACTGGTTAAGAGGTTGTGAGTAAACATTCCGTTTAAGGTTGATTAACATAGGCAAAGAAAAACTGTTTGAGGGAGTGAAGATAAATAATGTTTAATATTAAGATGCAGATTAGGATTCTAATCGTGTTCATGTATCAGTAGACAGCTGTGGTTTGATGAAATTTAATAATCGGACCACTGGACTGAGAAGAAGAGAGTGCATTGTTGCCAGCTACAGGGGATCAGGATGGTACCAGAGCAGACATCACACTCCCTTGAGGGGGCCCTCTACAGAGAGAATTCCCCTCATACCCCGGCTTTCCACAGGAGCCGTCAGCAGCACATTACTGCAGCAGCACGTCATAGCTGCTGACAGGAACCACTGTGGTCAACAGAACCTTTTCCACTGGAGCCGTCAGCAGCCGTCAGCAGCGCGAGTCGGCCGCGTCTCAGGAGCAGCATGTCGCAGCCTTTACGCGCCGGTTCTATTTTCTACGCGGGACGCCTCTGAAACGGGTCAAGTTTGACATTTTTGGGGAAGGAAAGACAGGAAATCGGACGCGGAAATGGAGAGAAGCTCCCGAGATTTTCAGAATAAAGAACGTACTGCCTTCCGGTTGCTTTACTTTAAAAAAGGTTACTAACTGTGCGGCCCCGTGAGAAGTTATCACCTAGCTAGCGGTCTCCTTTGTTTTTCAGGTCCGTATTGGCGATTATAAAACGGACAGAACATAAAACACAAACCATGCTGTAGTTTTCTCCTGCTTGTTGTTGTGTTTACTGACGAAGTCACTCGTGTGACTTCGTGCTCGGTCGGTGACAGCTGCTCCCCTGCTGCTTCGCGTCTCGTGGGAAGGGCCAAGCAGCAGCTTACGCGAGCAAGACGACGTGCTGCTGCAGTAACGTGCTGCTGACGGCTCCTGTGGAAACCCGGGGATAGTCTTAGAAGTTAATTTTCTACTTCTTTCTTGGAAGTCATGTTCAAATGTAAGTTCAGTTGTTGTTCGTTATGGCGCAGGTTTTTTTTTTTTTTACGGGTCGGGTTGATCAGTGCAGGGAGAGCCTATTTTTTAAATGTTGTTTCAAGAGAACACCATGCCATTTCAGGAATATAATATTGTATCATTAAACGTCAACCCCATTAAGAGGAAAAAGGTGGCTACTAAGATGAGAAGGGAAAAACAAGATATAGTTTTTTGGCAGGAGACCCACCTAAACAATAAGGAACATGAGCAATTAAAACGTCTGGGGTTCAAACATATATACTACTCATCATATGGACAGAGACGTGCAAGGGGAGTGGCAATATTGATTGGAAATAAAACTAACTTTCAGTTAACTGAACAAATAGGGGACAGAAAAGGGCAATATGTTATGGTAGTGGGCAAATTGATCATAAACCAGTGACTCTACTAAATGATTACAGGCCGACAGGCAATGATCAGGAAGTTATTAAGAGATTATTTAATCCTGTCTCTTATACACAT
>SSNQ01034339.1:100437-113105 GCA_006942095.1 Nothobranchius kuhntae
CATCCCAAAATAGAAGCTAATATCTTAATTTGACCTTGAATGAAAAATGTTGTTATAAAATCTCTTAAAAGTTTTTATCACGGAGGAGGCAGCGCTCATTTTTGCCTTCAGTCTGACGGCGCGCCGGAGTTTGCAGCGTGCACGCTTATTGAATCTGTGTGTGTGTGTGTGTGTGTGTGTGTGTGTGCGCGCGGCACAGCTCCATGAGCCGCTCCAGTCACCGCGTCTTGTTATTGGCGCTATTTAAACCAATGTTGTAAAATTACTTTTGCCCAGCCCAGATGTGCTCACTTGTGCACCCGTGAGCCGTGGTTCCGCTGGAACACGTCTGACCTCTGACAGACACACTCTGAACTTCAGATCTTCAGCGTGCTGTTAATAGCCTGAATGGGAATTATTTCTTGATTTATTTTGTTACATCCACAATGTTCTGTGTGTGAGGTTTACAATGTCAGAACACCTGCATGAGACAGGGTGTTAATTACAATCTGCCAGAATGACTCACCACCTTCAGATTCCTCCAACACCGTTAAAAATGATCAAATACGGAACATATCGGCGTGCGCGGGTCAGAGTGCTGAAGCTCGGCGCATTGTTATTATGAAGCTAGGGCACATGTGGAGGACACGCGCGCGCGACGGAACATATCGGCGTGCGCAGGCCAGGGTGCTGAAGCTCGGCGCATTGTTATTATGATGTTAGGGCACATGTGGAGGACACGCGCAAAAATATACTTGTTTTCAATTACATTTTTCGGGCCCACTTACTTTTTCTTTGGCCCACCCACAAGTGAGTTTCTGGCTACGCTAATGGTGACATCTGATAGACTTCTCTGAGCTCCGCAGCCATTACACTTTTCACCTCGCGCACCCACTAGCGGCAGCTCGCGCACCCCTGGGGGTGCGCGCACCACACTTTGGGAATCCCTGGTCTAAGGTGCTGGAAAAGATGGTCCATTCGCAAATCTCAGACCACCTGGAAAACAATACATTATTTTAAAAAATTCAATCAGCATTCAGACCTTGCCACAGCACTGAATTCATCCTCATTCGGGTCCTGAACAACATTTTGGTTGCATCAGGCTCTGGGTCTCATGTTCTGCGGCTCCTATTGGACCTGTCTGCGGCATTCGATACTGTAGATCATGGCATTCCGTTGCAAATTTTGGAGTCATGGATGGAGGTTACGGGTACTTCCTTAGAATGGTTTCGCTCATACTTATCCAATAGATCCTTCAGTATTAAAACTGATGACAGCTCCTCCCCCTGTGACCCGTGGGGCTCTGTATTGGGACAGCTACTTTTCTGTATTCATCTTCTATCTTTGGGAAACATTCTGAAACACTTTGCTCTCAACTACCACATACTGATGATTGCCAGCTGTATGTCACAGTGGACAAACCAAATGCTTCCTCCATGCCTTTAAAGTGTTTGACCATTGGACCAGTTAGCTGCCAAATTTCTGCAGCTCAATGAGGCTAAAACTAAGGCTATCTTATTTGAGCTGCGTAATGTCTCCCATGCCCATCTCTCAAAGAACTTTCCTGATCTCTATTTTAAAGACTGCGTGACCAGCCTTGGGGTCAAACTGGATACTGGTCTCTCAATGGTTCCTCAAATAAACGCTGTGGTAAAATAATGCTTCTTACAGTTGTGTCGAGTAAAACGTCAGAAACCCTTACGGAAGAGGAGGCACTTAGAATCAGTGATTCATGCATTTATGTCTTCCCACCTTGACTATGCCAATGCTCTCCTAATCGGCACCCCCAACTCAGTTCTGAATTGCCTTCAGGTGGTTCAGAATGCTACTGCCAGGTTCCTGTCCTTGCAGAGCTTCACAGGCTTCCCGTTGCTTTTAGAATTTGTTTTAAGGTTTTGATTTTCCCGTTTAAAGCCCTAAACAGCCTGGCACCACTGTATCTCTCTGAGCTGCTTGCTTCTTATGTCGCTGGGCGACCACTGAGGTCCGCGGCTCTGTTATTGCTCTCCACGACCTGGGTGAGATACAAAGCACGAGGGGAGCAGGCATTTATATGTGCTGCCCCTACCCTTTGGAATGCACTTCCACTGTTGGTTAGACAGGCTCCATCTCATGCCTCTTTTAAATCTCATTTAAAAACGCATTTTTATGATTTGGCCTTTGGCCTGGAATTTTATGGCCATGTCTGTGATTATATTTATTTGTTGATCTTATTGTTTGTTTTATCAGCATTTACTTTACTGTGTTGCAATGTATTTGATGGAAAGCACTTCGGTCAGCTCTCATGCTTTGCGTAAACATGCTATACAAATAAACTGGTATGGTATCCACAGAAATAGCCATTTTAAATTAAAGACCAGATTCTCCTCTTTACAACAATATAAGAACCATTACTCTTATCTTCATGTGTTTGTGTGCTATGATGCTGGGAGAGCAGCATTTCAGACGTAGAGGAGCTGACCTGATAAGTCCGATGGGCTGGTACTTGTAGAAGACGCTGTAGCTGGCCCACTGTTCATACAGCAGCTGGAAGGAACAAGATGGAATCAGTAAAAACTCCCATCGTTTGTCAGCCTCAATTCAAACTGATGATTCTTGACTTGGACATCATAGCCTTGAATATGCATGTGGGTATTTCAACACTCGTATGGCACCTGTCTCTTAATTCCTCCTTAAATGTTTATGTTTGATTATTTGGAAGATGCTTTTATCCAAAGTGGCGTACAATTTTTAACCTATAGGGCACGTTGTGATCTGGGGGGGAAACCGGAGTACCCGGAGGAAACCCGTGCATGCATGGGGAGAACACGCAACTCCATGCAGAAAGGCAGCAGCCAAGTTTAGAACCTGCAACCTTCTTGCTGCAAGACAACAGTGCTAACAACTGCGCCACCATGCATGTACATGTTCTTACTGTGTGTTCCAAGTGATAAGTGTGAGTTTGAAGGGCTCTGAGAAGTCCCCAGAGAGAGATTCAATCAAAGACAGGAAACCAGAGATGGAGGAAACACTGTCCTGACTGGAGAAATAAATGGTGTGTAAGCACCTCCCAGAGTGTGAATATACCCTGAACACTGAAGCACTTCTATCCAGATCCTGTGTTTAGTCCGATTCTGGAAAACACATCAGATCTGAGCTCCGGCCAACAGTGATCTGCAGATCCTGGCTGAGAGACTGATGTATACAGCTGATAACAGCTGACTGAGTAAGCGCTTTGTCAGCCTGTTCTGATCCTGCAACAACTATAAAGCAATCATCGCCTGTTGGAGTAATTTTCACTCCGCTCTTCGTTCAGATGGAGGACTGATGCTGGAGGAAAAACCAGCTCCCGTCTCCATTGCACAGAAAAACTTCCCTCCTAAATGGATAAATGGATATGATGTAAGCTAACTGGGAGCTCTCAGCTAAAGCTTCTTCTGAAAAACAGGGGAGTCATTATGGAGCCATTGCCTTGGTGACACACATCTACTCACCAAGAGGAGGCACTGGCTCAAAGTGTAAAAACCCTCAGAGGTTTAGGAGCTGCTCATACTGAACAAAAACATGAAGATGCAGCATGGATTTTCACCACAGATGCCATTTAGTTGCTGACTTGCCTACTTTTGGGTGAAATCCCCTTTTTACATTTACATCATATGTATGAACTCCAACTGCTGAATCGGTGCCGTGTTTGTTTAGGAGGAGAGACTGGGTGTTAGCATTGAACGCAAACACTTCCTGTTTCAGGTTTTACATCCACTAGTCAACCCTGAGTCTGAGAAGGTTCTGTTCTGCCTGGTTGTTGGACCTGTTCCACTCACCTTCCTGTCATTAGGTTCAGCATTCACTCCCTCAATGTCTCCCTGTAAAACACACACACACACGCACACACACACACACACACACACACACACAGTTTCTGATTAGTTTCAGATAAATCATAGTCATTTTACATGAAACAAGATGGCGCCAGTGTTTTTGGCCGGCCATCCACCTCGCGGTCTCCTTCTATTGTTTTTGGTGATATTTCTGAACTTTCTTTCCCCCATAGTTGCAATCATTAAGTATCATCGCTCTTCTCTTTTGGACATACGGTTGGCAATGTGCCTTTCTCCACCTGTCATGAAGGATTTCCATCACACCTCTTGCCCGCTGCTCCCTGGACCTCCTCTCTACCTGTGTCGGATGCCGTGTCGCTTCCGTGGTTGGAAGCGTCGCCGTCGCGGCTGTCGAGCCGGGCGACTGGTGAGGCTTAGAGGTTTTCTGGCCCGCTCACCTGCCTCCTTCAGAATTTCTGTCGGCGTGGGGCCCAGTCTATGTTCCTCTTGGCGTTCCCTGGATCCGGCAGTTCCATGTCTGATCCCGTTGGAGTTGCCCGGGGATCTGGCGGGCCCACAGCTTCGCTCTGTGCCAATGGTGTTGCGCAGCCGTGGAATCTGCCCAGCAAACCTTCTCCTAGTGCCGACGTCATCGGCAGTCTGCTCCACGGCTCGGATTGTACATCAAGACTCAACCTCCATCAGCTTTGCTCTTATAAATGCAAAATCCATCAGAAATAAAACTTTTATACTAAGAGACCTTTTCCGTGATCGAGCGCTGGACTTTCTCTGCGTCGTGAAATCCTGGATCGCCCCGGGTGAGTCAGCTGCTTTAGCGGAGACTCTCCCCCCTGCATGCTCATTCATAAACTCTCCAAGACAATGCGGCCGTGGAGGAGGCCTTTTAACTATTTTCAAATCTTCATTTACCTCTAATCCTTTTTCTTTTTCCACCGAAATGACATCCTTTGAACTGAGTGCTTTTGAACTGGCAATTTCTGACACCCCCCCCCCCCCCCCAGATACAATAAGAACTTCATACCTGATTTCTCTGCTCTCTTAGCTGATATTTTCACTCAATATCAACGTGTTCTCATTCTTGGAGACTTTAATATTCACATCTGCTGTCTGGAAAAACCATTTGTCACAGATTTTCTTAGTCTAATTGATGCTTTCGGTTTGACCCAGTCTGTAAATGCTCCAACTCATGTACACTCACATACTCTCGACCTTGTGCTCTCATCTGGTCTGTTGTTAAATGCTCTATCTCTTTTAAAAGTCCGCTGGTCTGACCATATGCTTATTTCTTTTATTTATTTTTTTTTACCTGTTAACAATCATTCACTCTGTCCATCACGTTCGTTACGGCGCATCACCAACTCTGAAACAGCAGGATCTTTTGTCAGTGCTTTTTCTGTGTCTGATCTGCCTAGTCAGCTTAGCCTGGATGATCAAATTGCTTTTTTTGATGATAAATGTCTTACAGTCTTAATTTCTGTTGCTCCTCTGAAACCTGCTCACTCCAAACATAAATCTGACTCTTGGCTCAACTCTCATACTCGAAGTTTGAGAAAACTTTGTAGACAGGCTGAGCGCAAATGTAATAAAGACCACCTCCAGATTTCATATCAGATTTTGCAAGACCTCTGGTCCAAATATCAACAAGCAGTTATGCATGCTAGAAGCCATTACTTATTTCTGCAAACCGGTCCAATCAAAAAGTTCTTTACAAAACTATTAATTCAGTTCTCGTTCCTCATGAGTCCAACTGCTCAGTTTTTGCATCATACCTCCCAGATCAGTTTCTAGATTTCTTTTCTGATAAGGTTTCCTCTATCAGGGCTAGCTTATCACTCCCTCTGCACACCTTCCTACCTTAACCTTTAATACAGCGCCCTTCCTCATCTTTGAACCTATTTCCCTTCCATGCCTGCAATCTTTGCTTCTGTAGATGAACCATCTGGTTTCCAAGATGACATCCTTCCTCCGCGCCTCCTGAAAGGTGTTCCCAGCTATAGGTCATTATATCATACACTTTATCAATACCAGTCTTATTTCCAGTGTTGTACCCCCTGCCTTCAAACATGCTGTGGTTCAGCCGCTTCTAAAGAAACCAGGCCTTGACGCCTTGGTTCTTTCTAATTATCGCCCTGTTTCCAAGCTTCCATTTCTGGCAAAAATTCTGGAGAAGGTGGTCTATGATCAGCTATCAACTCATCTAGCCGATCATAACATAATGGATGTCTTTCAGTCAGGTTTTCGACCCCTGCACAGCACTGAGTCCTCTCTCCTCCGTGTCTTCAATGACATTTTTATGGCTACTGATTCTGGCTCCTATGCTGTGTTATTACTTCTCGATCTGTCCGCCGCCTTTGACACCGTCGAACATGACATCCTTTTATTAAGCTTAGAGGAGGTTGCTGCAATATGTGGTTCAGCCCTAACTTGGTTTAGGTCTTATTTGTCTAACAGGTCCCAACTGGTGGTGTTGAACAACATCTCATCTCGCTCTGCTCCCCTCTCGTGTGGGGTCCCGCAGGGATCTATTCTGGTGATGTGTTGTTCTGTCTTTACCTCCTTCCCCTCAGCTTAATCCTAAAAAAACACTGTTCAATATCACTTATATGCTGACGACTGTCAGATTTACATGTCGGTGAAACCACAGCAATCCATCCAGCCTCTTCTAGACTGCCTACGTGATGTGAAATGTTGGCTGGCCACAATTTTTCTGCATCTCAATGATTCCAAGACTGAACTGATCCTGTTTAATCCAGTCAGACCTAGCTCATTCCAAACCCCAGATCTTTCATCTATTTCTCAAAATCTAAAAACCGTTGTGACAAACCTGGGTGTGAAGATGGATTCATCTCTAAGGATGGATGCCCAGGTCAATGCAACTGTAAAATCTTGTTTTTTCCAACTCTGCCATCTGTCCAAATTAAGAGCTGTTTTATCTAGAAAACATTTGGAATCAGTTGTTCATGCCTTCATCACGTCGAGGTTCGACTACTCAAATGCAGTTTTGCTGGGTGTCAATAAGTCAACCCTTGCCCGACTTCAACTCGTTCAAAACACAGCTGCTAGATTCCTAACACGTACTGACAGGCACCAGCATATAACACCAGTTCTCAAATCCCTTCATTGGTTGCCCATCACTTTCAGGGTCCAATATAAAATGCTACTTTTTGTTTTCAAATCCCTCCACGGTCTTGCCCCCGTGTACTTATCTGACCTTCTTTCAATTTATACTCCTGGTTGCACACTCAGGCCCTCCAGCCTGTTGCTCATCGAGGTCCCGAAAGCGTGTTACAAATCAGGTGGACAAAGAGCTTTTCTCTATTGCGGGTCCTAAACTGTGGAACGAACTTCCAGTCACAGTTCGACTGGCATCCACCTTGGCAGATTTTAAGTCTAGACTAAAGACACACTATTTTACTCTTGTATTTAACAGTTAGCTGTTAGTTTGGCTTTTACTACTCGTATTTTATCATCCTTGTAAGGTTTTATTGGTACTTCAATCAATCAATCAAAGCTTTATTTATAAAGCGCCTTCCGCAACCCTGTCAGGAAGCCCAAAGCGCTGAACATGGTACAGTTGTAAGTAAATATCTTGAAAAAATCGACAATTAAAGAAATTCAAATTACAAAATACAAAATGGAAATTATAAGATAGATGAAACATTCTGGTAAAGGACAAATGTGTGAAACACATTTGGACTGAGTGGATGGATTGAGTGTCCCAATGAAAACTGTGGAATGGATTCAACATAATAGAGGGCCAAAATCAAACATGTTCCGGAAACGCCAAGTGGAGGAGGTGTGTTTTTAGGTGATTCTTAAAGACTGGCAGAGAAGGGGACAGCCTACTTTTTTATCGGCTTGTTTTTTTTTATTGTTGGCTGTATTTTATAGTACTGTTTGATTAGCTCTGATTTTTGATGCGCTCCAAACAGCTGCGTCCTGTGCATGGCCACAGTAATATTCTTAAAATACCACCACCCAAAAAAATATAATATGTCCAGTCATATTCGCTCGTTCTTTCTTTCATTTGTGATGCGCGTTGCTGCAGCAGAACTCATCACCCATGCCCTGGTGACTTCACCTCACTGATGCAGCAGCACACTTGCGAACTCCCCTATTTTGCGGTCAGTAGATCCGTTGAATCTGCTTAGTTCAAAAGTAACTCATGAGGTGAAAATATAGAAAGCCAGGCAGCAGTTTCAGAGACAGACAGGACAGGAAAATAGTTACATGAAAACAAGTAAACAAAACAAAGAGCTTGAAAAGGAAAATGCAGGTAGATTTATTCCTCTACACCTTTTTACCTTTCTAAAACTATGTATAAGCATGTAATATTTATATATTTGATACAATTCAGATCACCTTCTAAACTCCCATACCCACGGTATTTATGGGCCAAGGCAAAACACACACACACACACACACACACACACACACACACACACACACACACACACACACACACACACACACACACACACTCTCAAACAAAAAAACAAGGTGAAACTCACATCGTGCAGTGGAAAGGCAGACGTGTAGACGCTGTTAGCTAGCAGGCTGGTGATCCCTGTGGGACGGCACAGTCAGCAGGGTTAAGGTGCCGCACACACACACAAGCATGCACAGGAAATGATAGATGTGATAGCTCCCTTACCCATGGAGTACTTGGCCTTTGTGCACCTTGTCCTCTTCAGGACCTNCGTCGAGGTTCGACTACTCAAATGCAGTTTTGCTGGGTGTCAGTAAGTCAACCCTTGCCCGACTTCAACTCGTTCAAAACACAGCTGCTAGATTCCTAACACGTACTGACAGGCACCAGCATATAACACCAGTTCTCAAATCCCTTCATTGGTTGCCCATCACTTTCAGGGTCCAATATAAAATGCTACTTTTTGTTTCCAAATCCCTCCTTTGTCTTGCCCCCGTGTACTTATCTGACCTTTCAATTTATACTCCTGGTTGCACACTCAGGCCCTCCAGCCTGTTGCTCATCGAGGTCCCGAAAGCATGTTACAAATCAGGTGGACAAAGAGCTTTTCTCTATTGCGGGTCCTAAACTGTGGAACGAACTTCCAGTCACAGTTCGACTGGCATCCACCTTGGCAGATTTTAAGTCTAGACTAAAGACACACTATTTTACTCTTGTATTTAACAGTTAGCTGTTAGTTTGGCTTTTACTACTCGTATTTTATCATCCATTGTAAGGTTTTATTGGTACTTTTTTATCGGCTTGTTTTTTTTTTATTGTTGGCTGTATTTTATAGTACTGTTTGATTAGCTCTGATTTTTGATGCGCTCCAAACAGCTGCGTCCAGCATGCAGTGTGTTACCAACCTCGGGGTGAAATTTGATACACAGTTTTCCATGGGCCCTCAGATTAACGCAGTGGTCAGATCGTGTTTTTATCAGCTGCGCAGACTAGTCCGCTTAAAACCGATCCTGAAACGAGCACACCTGGAATCCGTAATCCATGCTTTTATCATCTCTCGACTGGATTATGCAAATTCCATTTTAATTGGTTTACCTGCCTCCGCTCTTAACAGGCTTCAGGTCGTACAAAACGCGGCAGCCAAGTTTTTAACAAACACTCCTAGAAGAGACCATATCACACCTGTACTGGCGCAGCTCCACTGGCTACCCGTAAACTTTAGGGTCAAATTTAAAATCCTGATTTTTGTTTTTAAGGCCCTGAACGGTCTAGCACCGGATAACTTGTCGGATCTTGTCACTAGATATGTGCCAAACCGGGCGTTGAGGCCTGCTGATTGCCTGCTGCTTCGTGTTCCATTAATGAAATACAAAACGCGGGGGCAGCGTGCTTTTGTCTATGCTGCTCCGACATTATGGAATGCACTTCCTCTTTCGGTGAGGCTGGCACCATCCCTCCTCCGGTTCAAATCGCTGCTGAAGGCTCACTTTTACGACCAGGCATTTTTAAATCCCTGACTTTTATTATTTTATTATGTGTCTTTTTATTGACTTTAATTATCTGCCTTGTTGTGCATTTTATTGTTGACCGTGTATTGTTTTATATTGTGTTTTTACTTTTTATTCTGTACAGCACTTTGGTCGGCTGCCATGCCGTTTTTAAATGTGCTTTATAAATAAATATGGTATGGTATGGTATGGTATGGCCACTGTAATATTCTTAAAATACCACCACCCAAAAAAATATAATATGTCCAGTCATATTCGCTCGTTCTTTCTTTCATTTGTGATGCACGTTGCTGCAGCTGAACTCATCACCCATGCCCTGGTGACTTCACCTCACTGATGCAGCAGCACACTTGCGAACTCCCCTATTTTGCGGTCAGTAGATCCGTTGAATCTGCTTAGTTCAAAAGTAACTCATGAGGTGAAAATATAGGAAGCCAGGCAGCAGTTTCAGAGACAGACAGGACAGGAAAATAGTTACATGAAAACAAGTAAACAAAACAAAGAGCTTGAAAAGGAAAATGCAGGTAAATTTATTCCTCTACACCTTTTTACCTTTCTAAAACTATTTATAAGCATGTAATATTTATATATTTGATACAATTCAGATCACCTTCTAAACTCTCATACCCACGGTATTTATGGGCCAAGGCAAAACACACACACACACACACACACACACACACACACACACACACACACACACTCTCTCTCAAACAAAAAAACAAGGTGAAACTCACATCGTGCAGTGGAAAGGCAGACGTGTAGACGCTGTTAGCTAGCAGGCTGGTGATCCCTGTGGGACGGCACAGTCAGCAGGGTTAAGGTGCCGCACACACACACACAAGCATGCACAGGAAATGATAGATGTGATAGCTCCCTTACCCATGGAGTACTTGGCCTTTGTGCACCTTGTCCTCTTCAGGACCTCATAGACCTACATATACAAGAACAACCAGAGTGTAGCTTCAAACACCTCAGACACATGTCCTTCCTCCAGTCAGTTTCAGTAAATGAATTCATATGTGTGTGTGTGTGTGTGTGTGTGTGTGTGTGTGTGTGTGTGTGTGTGTGTGTGTGTGTGTGTGTGTGTGTGTGTCCATAAAGAAACTTAATACTTACAATTGAGCTTCTAGTCTTGCTGTCAAAGAATGTGTCTCTATCAGAGAGATCAAACCTGGAAAACAGACCTGGTTTCAGTTACAGAGCCAGAACAAAACTGCAGAGGCCTTTCGGAGATCCAGAAGGAATATTTCTGTAAAGCTAGATGTTATAAAAACACCTAATTAAGTGTCTTAGAAAATTGTGATGTCTGGGTTGTAAAATAAATCTGGCTGAATGTTTAAGGAGTTATCAAATTAATGAGAGTCTATACGATGACCCTTGTGAAGGGAGTTCTCGGTAGGCCCAGCTGGTTAGGAAGTCTAGTCGGCAATGGCCACACCTAAAAAATTGCTAGGAAGTGCAATTCCTTTTATTAACTGTTGTTTATAGTTTTAGACTAATTAGAACCTAACAAGTGGAAAATGGGCATTTACCAAGAAACCTCAGACACCACTCCATCAAACACTTACAAGAGGCTTATTCCACCTAATGTGAAGTAAATATGTTAAACATGTTTTGTTAAACTGATAATAAATCATTAAATCAACAAGTAGACTCATTTGGTGTATTTAAAATGTGAAATAAAGCATTATTTCCAGAATAAACAATTACAATGATTAATTCATTACTGTGAAGCGGTCAGGATTATTAAAACACTTTACATAAAACATTCATTGTTTAATGTAATTTTTCTTAGCCTGTACAGTAAAGAAATCATTTTATGAAACATAATATATTTTTATTAAAAGGGAGCTAGATCAAAGTCTTCTCCTTTAAGAGGACCTTGGCTTTGTAGGCCCGATAAGCCAGGAGATATTTCATTATCACTCATCGTAGTTATGGGTGACATGGGTGGCACACTAATGAAGCAGGCCTTGTTTACGTTACATATCCACCCCCTTCAAGGACTTGAGGTCCGAGTAGAAGCCCTTGAAGCAGTTGTAAAAAGGTCACCAGGAAAGAGATGAAGTGTTAGATCCCTGATGATGTGTAGTGCTTGGTAGGTCATTCCACATCTGTGAAATGAGATGTGAAAAGAGTCTGGATTGTCCTCAGCATGGTGTGGGCACTGCTAGCCAATGATCAATTGATGAAAGGAGTGGCCGAGCCATGATGTAAGCCTTTACGAGAGGATTCAGGTAGATGGGAGCTGTACCATCCAGGACTTTGTAATCTAGTGCTAGGGATGTGAATTTGATGTGTGAGGCTAACAGTAGTCAATGGAGCTCAGTGAACAGAGGGGTGACATGTGCTCTTTTAGGCTGATCATCGTCATCACCACCACCATCAACATAATCATCATCATCACTGCAATCATCATCGACATTGTCATCACCATCATCATGATCTTCACCATCATTATCACTTCAATCATCATCATCATCATCGTCATCATCACTACCATAATCACTGTCATCAGTATCATGATAAACATCATCATCATCACTGCAATCACGATCATTATCCTTACATAGGTGTAGCCGTGGCGCCCCGCCACGGCTAAAATCCCAGCGCCACGCCTACAAGATTCCAAGTTTTACTGATTTTTTATTTTTTTGTTTGCGCCGTTTCCCGAAGAAGCAGCGGGAACTACTCTGTTGTTGCTTGTGATCACAGTCGGCAGGCAGCAAGGAGGAGGAGGCAGGGCAGGGTGGTTACAGCTAGTGATGAGCCGGAAACTCATTTCAGACGAGTATCCGGTACGGATAAAGCATTTTTGACAAATATGAGCATGAAACGAGTAAAACTTGTAAATATCTGTAATTGTGCTGAAGGAAAATCCTCATTGGGTAACTGACTGTCTTCACACTCTGTGATTGGCCAGTCACATAG
>SSNQ01034339.1:113220-125972 GCA_006942095.1 Nothobranchius kuhntae
CACACACACACACACACACACACACACACACAGTAACGGATCTCGCTGTGCTTGCTTCACTGTTGCTCACGTTTCTTCAGTGCTCCCTAGGTTTTCTTCAGCTGCCTCTTTCGCTTGAATATTTAAATTTACTTTTTTCGAAACGTACATGATGCATTTGACAAGACAGAGCTGAAAACGGCTCGTGCACGCATTGGTCACTGCCTCTGCTCTGTTTTTTTTTTAATTTTTTATTATTTTAACTCTTTCCCTCTCACACACACATACACACCTCAATCAACATTGTTTTGTTTAACTGTGTGTGGGAAAAATGCCAACATCGTTAGGAAAAAATCAGTTTAATCAAATTAAAATAAAATGGTTCTAGTATTTCATATTTCCTAGTTCCTACTGCATGAGTTCAGATGCATTATTTCATGCACTTAAATATTAATGTTCTGATTTTACTGAAAAACTTGTTCTGTAATAGTTCCTTTACTATTGTGATCAAACATATTTAATCTCAGTTCTGAGGCTGCTCTGTAAATAGTTTTCAAATAAACAACACACATAGCAACTTCTGATCAATCCATATCAATTTCAGATTTAAAATAATGTATTGATGTAAACCACACCCACTAATTTCCAAATAAGGTCCATTCATCTGTGTATGTCCTTTGATCCGCATTAGTGATATTTTCAGCACCAGAACAATGAAGCAAAGAAACGGATTCCTGAGTTTATATTAGTAATTTTATTTATTAGGTGCATCTGATCAGTTCTGTTTTTCTCTGAAATGAGATCAAATCAGTGCTTCTATGGGTTGTCTCCTCTCTGCACTAGAAACATGTACTTTATTATAATGTTCACTGTAATGCATCTGGATGTTCTTAACAAATAAATTAAATAAAAGATATTGGTCAATTTTGCCAAATATGTACATTTGTGTTTCAGTCATTTTTATACTGGCTTAAAAATACTTCATTAAGTCTACTAAGCAGGGGTGTAGAAGGTTTTTAATAGGGCCAGTCCAGTAATGATCTTGGACAAAAATAAAGGGGGCAGAAAGTCAAATAAAGGGGGGCAGAAGGAGATGTTTTTCCAGATGCCAAGAAAAATTAAATGCCAAATTCACCCTGCAAAGTGTGTCACTGAGAGTTTAAAACAGAAATTATTCTTGTGCAAATATTGGTGTATTCACCTTTAATACTAGTTATTAAAATGCAGCAGTTGCTGGATTGGTGCTGATCAAAGTGGAGTGCATCAAATAAAACAATATTAACATAAAGGAGAGACGTGTCATATCATAAACATCATCATCATCATCATTACCACCACCACCATCAACATAATCATCATCATGCAAACATCGATATTGTCATCACCATCATCATCATCATCTTCACCATCATTATCACTTCAATCATCATCATCATCATCATCACTAACAATCATTGTCATCATCATCATCATGAACATCATCATCATCACTGCAATCATCATTGTCATTGTCATCGCCATCATCACCATCATCATCACAACCACCACCATCATCATTACCACAATCATCATCGTCATCATCATCACCATAAACACCATCATTTTCACTGCAATTTTCATTGTAACGGAATTAAATGACTGTTTTCCACCTAAAAGTCATTTTCCCCTCTCCTCAGCAAAAACTAATCTGCATGAAATATTGCTCAAAGTCATGCATTTGCTTCTAAACTGTTTTCCTTTCCAGCCCAAGAGAAGAATGAAGACAAAGGACTCATTCTTTTTAATAAATCAAAGAACTCTATTTTTAATAAGCTAATCAAACAAAGTGTTAGTCAATAATGAAATGTGAACCAATTTGTGAAATGAAAATATTAATTACTTGATATTATAATCCTACAGAATATAACAAGTAATATAACTTTAAATGTTTCCACTAGAGACTGATCACACGTAGCGTTAAGAGGCGACACATTGCTTTTACTGATCCAATCAGAATCTGCCAGATCTGACGGAGGCGTGGTTTTGGTGGTGCTTGGTAAATCTGTCATCATTTCATTTGACCGTAAATCAAAACATCAGAAGTATAAAACTATGCCCACGTCATCTTTAACGCCAGTTCAAAGCGTTCTAGATGTAACAGAATGAAATGACTTTTTCCCCTCCTCTGACACAGGACTAGTCTGCATGAGATATGGTCTCAAGGTCTCATGCATTCCTTCTAACCTACTTATTTTCAGCTCAACAGAAGAATGAAGAATGGACTCTTTTCTTTTAATTAATCAAAGAACTCTATTTTAATAAAGCTAATCCAACCAAGTGTTAGTCAATAAATAAGATGTGACCGATCTGTGAAATCAAAATATTAATTATTATTTTATTAATTATAATTTTTATTATTATCCTATTATATAATTTTATTATAATCCTTGTTGCATCCCCAGGAGTTGGTAAATAGAGGTGGAATCTGCCTGTTTTTCCTCTAGTTCGCCCTCTTCTCCGCCTTCACTAACATCTCCACCAAATACCGAAGACCTGGAACAATGTCCAGCTGCTACTAGATTCCTTTCCTGTTTTGCCTGCCTTCGTCTCCTGGCAAAGGACAACAACTTCCGGGTCAGATGCGCTGCTTCATTTCTATCGCAGATGTAGAAAATCACCGGGAGCATTTCTCCCTTCATAAAGGAGCTTCTTTCAGACATTAAGAGAG
Organism: Nothobranchius kuhntae; assembly: GCA_006942095.1. Lineage (NCBI taxonomy): Eukaryota > Metazoa > Chordata > Actinopteri > Cyprinodontiformes > Nothobranchiidae > Nothobranchius > Nothobranchius kuhntae. Next base: position 115,907 of record SSNQ01034339.1, read on the forward strand.
CTGTTTTGGTGGTAGCAGTCTCTCCTCCGTGCTGGTCTGTTTGCTGCTGTGTGTTTTTTGGTTTATTTAAACTTGGTAACTACAACTTAACGTTGGTAAAGGTACTGTTTGCATTTTCGCTAACAGCTTCTTGCATTTGGATAAGCTGTTAAGTTTTGGTTTAGAGTTAATCTTTTTTGTGGTGCAGATCTCCCTTTTATTACATTTAGGGTCTTGTGGGTTTTTGGTTTAGTTTAAAATATCACCTTGAGTTTGGTTTAACCACCCAGTTTAGAGTTTGGACCTTTGGAGATCCTTATTTTGGTCCAGAACCCTGTAATCTTTGCCCATTGGGACATTCCAGGTTATTTGTACTTTTGTTTTAATTCCCCACAGGCAGAATTAGTTTTATTATTCCCAACCTGTGGATGGAACGATTTATGTTTTTTTGTAGTTGTAAATAAACCTGATCATCATTTTAACTTTTAAATCCCACATTATTGTCACTTCCTTTTTGCACACGAGCCAAACTCCCCAGGAAGGGTCGTAACACCACTCGCCTCACGCACATAAGTGACCAAAACAAAGCAGCATGGAGGCACTCCATATCCAACCACCTCTCAGGCAGCAGCCTGCACTCCCAAGTTCTACATGTCACCAGAACATAACCAACCGCAACACAACAAAAGCAGTGTTATACAAAATGGAAGGCCTGTAGCGTTTATTCTCTTACAGTAACAATTTATAAATTTTTTTGAGGAATTTATTAGATTTTTTGGTTTTTATTAACTGTGCAATAGAAAAATAATAATTAGATTAATTGTCCAAACAGTCATTAGAATAGTCATCTATTCGATAAAATAATCGTCAGAATAATCGTTTAAAAAATAATCGTTTACCCCCAGCCCTAGTGCCAGCATGTTGCACGTCACCATCCAGAGCAAGAGAAGAAGCCGGTGGTTGTCCCTGCTGCTAACCAAGAAGGATTATTTCAACTTCCCCGCAACTCCGAAAGGGCAAGACGAATTTCATCCGCAATTGCAACTTTCATCGCAAAGGATTTACGTCCGTACACTGTCGTCAACAACCAGGGCGTTCGTGCTCTGATGCGGTCGCTGGAGCCCAGGTACCAACTCCCAGATAGAAAATATTTTGCACAGAAAGCTGTTCCAGAACTGTACGAAGACACCAAAGCAAAAGTATTGAAGTCACTGAAAAAAGGTTTTCTGGTTGTGCTGACAAGTGACGCGTGGACATCAGTTGCCACAGAAACGTATGTTACAGTAACGACGCACTCGGAGTCTATGTCCCCCACTGCTCTCGGGACGTGGTCAAAGCTCTGCCGGAGGTGGGAGTTGAAGACCTTCTTGACAGGTTCTTCTGCCAAGCATTCCGAGCAGACCCTCACTATGTGTTCGGGTCTGCCAGGTCAATGTGGCATCTTCCCCTGCCATCTGATCCAACTCACCACCAGGTAGTGATCATTTGACAGCTCCGCTCCTCTCTTCACTCAGGTGTCCAAAACATACGGCCGCAGGTCAGATGATATGACTACAAAGTCTATCATCAACCTGCAACCTAGGCTTCCCTGGTACCAAGTGTACCGATGGGCTTCCTTATGTTCGAACATGGTGTTCGTTATGGCCAAACTGCGGCTTGCAAAGAAGTCCAATAACGAAACACCACTTGAGTTCCAATCAGGCCTGCCGTTCCTCCCAATCACACCCCTCCAGGCCATGCTGTCATTGCCCACGTGAGCATTGAAGTCCCCCAGCAGGACAATGGAGTCCCCTGATGGAGCACTATCTAGCACTCATCCCAGGGACTCCAAAAAAGGCGGGTAATCTGAAATGATATTTGGCGCATAAGCACAAACAACAGTCAGGACTCGTTCCCCGACCCGAAGGCGCAGGGAAGCTACCCTCTCATCCCCCGGGGTAAACCCCAACACACAGGCAGAGAGTCTTGGGGCTAGCAAAAAGCCAACCCCAGCCCTCCGCCTCCCTCCCGGAGTAACTCCAGCAAAGGAGAGTGTCCAACCCCTCTCAAGGACTTGGGTTCCGGAGCCAATGCAATGTATCGAGGTGAGTCGGACTATATCTAGCCGGTACCGCTCAACCTCTGCCACAAGCTCCAGCGAGGTGACGTTCCATGTCCCAATAACCAGTTTCCTTGTCCGGGGATTAGTTAACTCTGAAATAATTTATGGCAAACCTTACCTACTTTCTTTCTGCTAACCAGACATCAGCCAAGTTAAGTAAGAACTCACATTAGCAGATTACATGGAAAAAGGTGTTGTATTTTACAGAAGTTTTGGGAGCAAATGATCTGCTCTGCTTTACCTCTGTTTTACAGGAACAACAACAGCTTATTGAACAGGGGAACTGGGTGTTCATAAAAGCAATCAAAAGAAAAAACTGGACAAGTCCCAGGTGGGAGGGCCCCTTTCAGGTCCTGTTGACCACTCCCACTGCAGTAAAGATTGCTGAGCGACCTTCTTTGATTCACCTGTCACACTGTAAGGAACAGAAGGAACTTGATTAATAGGTGACACCAGTGACATGGGATTTTTCAATATGACATGACCTTGGCTGACCTGCTGTGATTCCTGGTGGTGGTGTACACTCTGCTTCTGGTCCTTGAGAGCGGACCTGAGGGGCACAGAAGGAAATGCACCCTCATCGAACACCACTCACCTCTCAACAAGTGGTATAAAATTTCTAACCTGACTGATAAAGTGCTTGGTTTCAACGCAAGTTGTTATGAGTGCAACTTTATGCCCTACCACTCTGAAGATAATCCCACATTAACTGCAAATACATCTAACAATGAATGAGACTGTATAGCTTCCATGATCTCTGTATGCAGGAAAGGGAAGCCGATGGGAGAAAGCAAGTTAATTGCTCCACCTTGCCACACTGTTGCAGCCCCCGGTTCCAAGGGAAGAGTATGGTTGACTCTGTGAAACTTCTTCAAGAAGACCAATAAGACTCTAAAGAAGGTCTTGTGCTTCCACCATGCCAAAACGAAAGAGACGTTCTGCATATCATGGAAATGCGGTAAAGCTGGGATGAGCAGGCTGGAACCATCCAGATGCTGGAACAGGCCAAACTGTGCCTGAGAGATGGAATCGAAGCTCCTGTCGGCTCAGACTCAGGAGAAAAAAGGCGATGTAGAGACTGAGAAACGTCTGAGAAAGGGCCTGAAGACAATAAAGGCTCTGCTGGCTGATGCCCAGATCATGTTGGACCACATCAAGAACAACGCACCCAGTAAGAGGGAGATTGCCCAACTAAAGGGCCAGCTGGAGGAATCTGAATTCACCTGTGCAGTAGCTGTGAAAGCTCGAAAGTCCACGGAGGTGGAGATCGATGACCTGCAGTCCAGGATGGAGGAGGACCAGGAGGACATGAATGAGCTGATGAAAAACCACAAAGCTGCAGTGGGTCAGTCGGCTCAAAACTTGGCTCAAATCGATGACAACATCGACACAGATGACATCAACATCAGTTCCTCCATCTTCATCCTGCGTCAACACACCTGCAGCAAAGCAAACAGCCTGTGACCGATGCAGAGAACCACTGCAGTGCATCAAGCCTGGACAGGAGACGAGGTGAAGAGGTCAGACACCGAGGTCTAAGATGAGTCTGACCAAGGACGGATCGGGAAGGGTGATCTCTGGGTCACAGACAAGCTCGTGTAGAAAAGGCATGAGCACTCGGGGAAGGGGGTGTGGGGGGGGGATGACATCACCCTGGACAAAAAGCACAAGTGCCACAGAATCTGCAGTTTCAGTTGGTTTCAAGAGCCCACAGTTCAGTAAGCGCACTAACACGAAGACCTAGTCATCTGATCCTGAGAAGGCAGTTCTTCACACTATGGCAATGGAACAACAGATGGCGCTAGACCTCCTCTTTGCTTCAGAAGGAGGCCTTTTGCACCTGTAGGAGGAAATGACAGACATAAAAGAAGATTCAAGTGCAAATTGTCCAACTCGTCACCTTCATCTTTTCATCATCTTGTGTGGGTTTTTTTTTTTTTTTTGCATTAGGTTATCATGAATAACACTTTGATCCAACAGATGGTTCTTAATTAATCAAGGCTACACCTATCTTAAATTACTCACAAGGTGACATGTAAGGGTAGATGTGTGGATTGGCTAAGCTAAAATCATTAGGTTGTTTGGGCATTCTAAATCTTACAAGAGTAAGGTATGTCATAATTCCTAATTACTTAGGTTTTATGGTTGATCTTTGGGTTTTTAAAATCTTACTCAGGTCTTTTGGTATGAAAATGTATTTTTCTTTTCTTACTTGTTATATTCTATTTTCACTTATTACTTTCTATTTTTTACATTTATCTTTACTAGGGTTCTATTTAATATGCTATGTAAAAGTTCACATTTTTACTATGACTCTGACTTCTATCATTCAAGAGGCGTAAAAGATCTCAAGTTTTGTTTGGTTTATCTTCTATTACTTAAACGAGTCGCATTTCAGGAGGGTGTTGTCAGGCATTTTGATGTATTACTGTCTTAAATGCTTCTCTTTAAGTAATCATATGTTAATAAGAAAACCACAGAGTTTCTTCTCCATTCCTCATAGCTGTGGAATGCAGCCTGATAAGCATGGGGGTTGGGAAGGGTCTGCTTGGCAACAGGGAAGCTTGCAGCCACCCTGTAAGTTGAGACTTCCTTTTTAGAAGGTCCCACCTTAGATAGAAGCAACAGTGTTTATTGGTTAAAGTGTGGACGGTGATGGATCTCCTTTGTCTCTGTTTGCCTGTGTTTCAATAAAACCATCTGTGGTGGAGAGAACAGGCCAGAGTTGATCGGACGGGGGCCTTGGACAGGCTTCTGGCCTATCTCTCTCTGCTGTCTCCTCACAGCGTAAAACCTACTGACTCCTCTCCCGTGTGTGATTCATTTCAGGGTTAAGTTTCAGGATTTAAAAATACCCAACAAGAGGGGTGGAGCTGTCAACTGACCACTACCTGATGCTGGTCAGACCTGGCAGGCCCAAATGTATTGTGAGGTTCTGCTTGGAATGTCTGGAAGAGTCTTCTGTCAGAAGGAGCTTTATTTCTCACCTCAGACAGAACTTCCAAAATGTTCCGGGAGAGGCAAGGGACATCAAGTCTGAATGGACCCTGTTCTGTGCCTCAATTGTTGAGGCAGCTGACCAGAGCTTTGGCCGAGGGGTCGTTGGTGCCTGTCGTGGTGGCAACCCCCGAACCCACTGGTGTACACCTGCGGTTAGGGATGCTATCAAGCTGAAAGAGTCCTATCTGTTTTTTTGGCCTGTGGGACTCCACAGGCAGCTGATAGGTACTGGCAGCTCAAGTGGAATGTGGCCTGGGTGGTCGCAGAGGCAAAAACTCGGGCATGGGAGGAGCTTGTTGAGACCATGGAGCAAGACTTCCACACGGCTTTGAGGAGATTCTGGTGCACCATCTGGCACCTCAGGAGGGGAAAGGAGTGTGCTACCAACACTGTTTATAGTTGGGATGGTGTGCTGCTGACCTGTACTTGGGGCATTGTGGATCGTGGACACGATACTTCAAAGACCATGAAGGACTTTAGGTTGGACTCTCCAATCTCTGGGACTGAGGTCACTAAGGTTGTCAAAAAGCTCCTTGGTGGCAAGGCTCCAGGGGTGGATGAGATCCGCCCGGAGTTCCTTAAGGCTCTGGATGTTTAATGATTCGGAGGGTTTAATTATGACCAATAAGATGTGATGATATATAGAATATCAAGCTGATTGATCTTTGAATGTTTAACCAGAAGAGTTAAGGATTCTTTGCTTATTCAGGGACCATGAACACACTTCGTATTAATTCAGACAGAGTCAAGTATATAATAAAAAATAAACTTTATTTTCTCGACTAATTATAATACATGACAAGCTATAAATAATGTTATGTGATGGAATGTATGTGTGGTGATGGAATGTGAAGTAGATGTTTATCAGAACCTTTGTATCTGGAAGAAACTGAGTTCTGGGTGTAAGAGAATTTGTTCTGCTATAAACTAGAGAGTTGATTATTTATAGAACGGCATCAGACACAATCTTGTTGTATCTACGTACCCTGATGGTGACCCTCTTTTGGATTCAAGATGTCAGGGGGGTCGGGTGACCCCAAGGCATCGTAGTTCGTAGATTAACTGCAGTGCAACCAGGTCAGTCCAGAGTTGTCTCCAGGTCACAACAGGCATGAAGGTTGTTGCGTCTAAGAAGTATGGACTTTTAAGGAGTCGTGCGACTGTGTCAGCTTGCAGCATGCAAACAGGTTTTGACTGGATATCAAAGATGATTCAAAAGAGGCTGGTTCCGAATTGGCCACTTCGGAGTGTCAGCTGGAAACTGAGTAACTCGGGCAGTCACTCTAGTTTCAAATCTAGAGTTTATCATTTCTGCAAATCAGAATTCGACATGTTTGTTGGCGTTACCAAACATCTAAACTTGAAACTGGCTAAACTTGAAACTTGAATCCCTCAGAAAACCACACCTTCCAGATGCAAGATGTTCTCCTTCTGTGGATAAAGAATCTTTAAACTTTGTGAGATGGCCTTAACCTGAATTTGCATCTAATGAACACTATGTATGAGTGTAGATAATGATTCACTTGTTAAATCAAACATTACTGATCATAACATATAATGGATCATTCTAAAAATAATATTCATTTCAACTTCACTGAATTAGGCACAGACTATTCAAACATTATTATTATTCGTATAACATCTGGTTCATTCAACCATATGATTATTTATGATTATTTAACTTAGGAGCTGTAAAAGTTCACTTTTCAGTCAGAGTGTGGAATCCTGCAGTCTTATCAGAGGAAAGCTTTTTTTGGAGACACAGGCTGACAATCTTGTCTTCATAGAATGTCAACAAGCACTGCAGTATCCTCTGGGCTGTAGAAGATAGAATATAAAATCCACCTAGAAAATGGAATTATTTCTGTAGATGGCCGGTCACTATATAGGTGAAAATTTACCCTTTCTGAATGTTACATAGGGCTGTGTTGGCTGATGCGAACACATGGTTTTTGTCCTGGCCGTGGAACAGTGGGGTTCTGGAGGGTGCGTGGGAATTATTGTGTTCTGTAACATTGTTGTTCCCGGTTGCATTTAGACATTTTAGACAATTTGTGAGGGCTGGAGCAGCAGAGATGCAGCATCCCACTTTGTCAAGACTACATTAACGAACCTTTTTTAAAAGCAAAATATTTTCTCTGCTGCTTTAGTGCTGCAACGTTATACGAATAAGAAATGAACTTAATTCACGTTTTACTTCTAGTGCTGTACTGTCGAGGATCAAGTCCCTAGTGTCACGTGTACACTTACAGACAGTAGTCCATGCTTTTATTACATCATGTTTAGACTACTGCAACTCCCTTTATTGAGGAGTTAATAAAGCTGAACTTGCCAGGCTCCAGGTTGAACAAAATGCTACAGCTAGATTCCTGATAGGCACCAGAATGTAGGAACATATCACGCCTGTCTTGGCTAATAATCTACACTGGCTTCTAATTTATTTTATATTTGTCCTTGTTTTAGAGTTCCTGCAGTGTACAGTCTGTCTGAGTTACTTGTTGCAACACTTCACGTGCACTTAGGTCATCACAGCAAGACTTACTTGTTGTTCCACATGTGAAATGCTTGACTAGAGGGGGCAAGGCTTTTCCGTTCTTGGCCTCTAAGCTGTGGATTGATCTTACACTTGAGGTTTTTAAGAGTTCAATATAATAACTAGGGATGTCCAGATCCAATCATGTGATTGGAAATCAGTCCCGATCACGTGGTTTCAGACTCAATCGGAATCGGAGGTTACTTCCCAATCTAGACTTGGATCAGCGTGCTCCGTGAGCAACAGCTGATTGTTTTTATTTTTGTGGCACTGCTACAGATGTAATATTATCAGCATTCAGTGCAGTGTTTCTGTGAGGAAAAGTGTACCAGCAGCCCACCTAGTTTGAGGGAAACTAATAAATACACCTGAAAACAAATCTTACCTTTAGTTAACTTTCTCGTATTATTGTAGGACCACATTTTAATGTTGTGATGGTATGATGTTATTTCCTGTCATATATTTTATAATTTACATATTTGTTTACTCTATTAATATTGAGAGGCACAATTTCAAACTGTTTAGTGTTAATTTAGATATTTTCCATTAATTATGATTAAACAATCATAAATATAGTTTCATTGGTTTAAATTGTGAAATGTGATTTATTTTTATATATATCTTTTCAATTTCAAGTAGGTGTAGTTCACTTTTCCTCTACAAAAGTTGAAGATTATTGCATCAGAAGTATAGCATATTTTAAATGACTTAAACAAGGCTAAAATTAAAACAAATTAGACAACTAAAGCATGATGAAAATGAAAAAGAATTTTAATAAAATGTGTAATGAGGATATAATATTGTTGCTTTTAAGCTTAATATATTACCTTTACTTTTGACCAACAAGATGTGATATTCTATATAGATATAGGGTATCAACCTGATAGGTCTTTGAATGTTTAATCAGAAGAATTAGGACTCTCTGCTTTTTCAGTGATCATAACACACTTTGTATTAATTCAGACAGTCAAGTCTATGAAAAGTAAGAAATTAATTTGCTAAACAAATTAAAAACATGACAACTAGGAAAAAAACTTCATGTGATGGATAGGGATGAGTACCGAATTCGGTACTTTTTAAGGTACCGACCGAATTCCATAGTACCGACCGAGCACCGATTCACGTCATTTCAAACGGTGCCTCGTTTCGGTACCCGTCCTTCATAACGAGAACTTGCCAAGACAGTAGCGCATGCGCAAGAGCGTTATGTCGCCGGTCCCTGCGAGCTAGTTGTAAACAGAGCAGCATGGGTAGAAAGAACGCACGCTAAAACTTGGGTCCACTTCACTAAATGTGATGGGTAACTGGATGAAACCAGCGACAGACAATGATCTAAGTGAGACATCCTCATCTTAATCTTCTCCGGTAGGTAAATAAAATGTTTAAGATAACGTTACCTTGATATGTTAGCTTCCGTTTCGCTAATGGTGCGTTCGCTTTCTCCTCGGAACTCCGAATTTCCGACTAGATGAACATGAACGCGCTCTAAAGTTTGGCTTTACTTTACTAAATGCGACGGGTGATTGGGTGAAGGTAAAACCAGTGACAACGATCTAAGTGTGAGGCATCATCGTTTTAATCTGCTCCAGCAGCTAAATAAACTGTTAAAGATAACGTTAGCTTGATATGTTAGCTTCCATTGCCACCGTTATCAGCTAATGGTGCGTTCGCTTTCTCCTCGGAAATTCTAACTTCCCAGTAGGAAAAATCAAATGAAAAAGGACGGTAAAAGGAATGAAGATACACAGTAAATTTAGTTCACAGTAAAGATGTTTGCTTCAGTTTAATTATCAGCTTATAAAACTACAAGGACGATGCTAAAATACAAAAAGTTGTATGTTATTTATCGTGATATATATCAAATATGGTTATATATTGAGAAAAATATATATTTAATTATAAAAGAGAATTAAAATAATAAACACTCAAAAGTATCGAAAATTGGTACCGTTAAGTACCGGTATCGACTCGTAGGTACCGGGAATTAGTACCGGATCGATTCAAATGTCAAAGGTACCCATCCCTAGTGATGGATGAATCTAAGCGGATGGAATGTGAGGTGTGATGATTTGTGAATGTGATTTTATCAGAACCCTCATATCTGAAGAAACTGAGTTCTGAGTGGGAGTGAATTTGGACTGCTATAAGCTAACAAAGTTGGTTCTTATCAAAACCACATCAGATGCAATCATGCTATGTCTACCTCACCCTTTTTGCAGACCCTCTTCGTGGATCTGGAGGTCAGGAAGGTCGGATGACCTCTAGGCACCGAGGTTCAGTAGATTAACCGCAGCACCGACTATTCCAGTTCAGAGATGTCACCAGGCACAACAAGTTGGAACTAGTTTGCGCCTAAAACAGCTGTTTCTGAGTAGCTGAAGGAGCAAGTTTCTGTGTCGTTGCACGCAGCTTTGGCTTGTCGAAAGCTTTGATGGTTCAAAGAGTTGTGCTCC
>SSNQ01034339.1:126082-169381 GCA_006942095.1 Nothobranchius kuhntae
GACTCTCTGCTTTTTCAGTGATCATAACACACTTTGTATTAATTCAGACAGTCAAGTCTATGAAAAGTAAGAAATTAATTTGCTAAACAAATTAAAAACATGACAACTAGGAAAAAAACTTCATGTGATGGATGAATCTAAGCGGATGGTATGTGAGGTGTGATGATTTGTGAATGTGATTTTATCAGAACCCTCATATCTGAAGAAACTGAGTTCTGAGTGGGAGTGAATTTGGACTGCTATAAGCTAACAAAGTTGGTTCTTATCAAAACCACATCAGATGCAATCATGCTATGTCTACCTCACCCTTTTTGCAGACCCTCTTCGTGGATCTGGAGGTCAGGAAGGTCGGATGACCTCTAGGCACCGAGGTTCAGTAGATTAACCGCAGCACCGACTATTCCAGTTCAGAGATGTCACCAGGCACAACAAGTTGGAACTAGTTTGCGCCTAAAACAGCTGTTTCTGAGTAGCTGAAGGAGCAAGTTTCTGTGTCGTTGCACGCAGCTTTGGCTTGTCGAAAGCTTTGATGGTTCAAAGAGTTGTGCTCCAGCTGGCCAGTCTGGAGCTCTGCTCAAAAACTAATGGGCCATTCCCATCTGTACCGGGTCGGCCCGGGCCGGGTAGCGTAGGTTTTTTACATATCTGGGTGGCCTGGTATTTTTCCGGGCCAACCAAGGCTCATTCTCAGCCCTCTTCTCGAGGGGGTCTGCTTCAGGCCGACCAGGGCCAACACACCCACTGCTGACAGCAAAGTCACACCTTCTATTACAGCAAGCCTCTGATTGGTGGGTAGAATCAGCCCACATGGGCTTAAGACAAGGATGTGTGGAATCAACCGGGCCAGGCTGGGGCCGACTGGGGCTACCCGGCCCGGGCCGACCTGGTACAGATGGGAATGGCCCATAACTGAATCACTCAGCAAGGGATTCTGTTTTAACAATTGCCATGTTATGATTACATGGCAAACCAGAAATTGGCATGTAAAGGGGTTTTACCAACCAACCTCAGATACAGGAGCTCTGATTTGTGGATCAGAAAATATCTATGTGCAGTGACGTTAACTTTAACTTGCATCTTGGAGATATGGTGAGTGTGTGCTTGTCCAGTCACGTACGCTGATTAAATATATGGGTCATATTTCATTTCATCCTTATTAATCTAAGCACAGATTAATCAAAACATTTCATTTAACCATATTGTCCATTTCATTATATGATTAGTTAACTCATATTGTTCATTTCATTATATCATTTAATTATGAAAGTTCATCCTTTCATGAGAGTGTGCAATCCTGCAGTCTTATCAAAAGAAAGCTTTGTTTGGGAACACAGGCTGACATCTTGTCCCCCTGAAATGTCAACAAGCACTGCAGTAGCCTTCTGGCTTATTGGAAGACAGAATTTAAAATCCACTTTAGAGAATGGAATTATGTCTGCAGATGACCGGTGGCATGTAGGTCAATATGTAGGTGAAAAATGACCCTTTCTGGACATTACAAAAGATTAAAACAAACTACTATATGTATATAAATTCTCATTACTTTTGAACACATATTTAACACATATACCACACATATATATGTGATATAGATCACAAATATATGTGAGGTAGAACAGAGTTAGACCTCTTCATACAGAAAAAGCAACGCGTGCGACATGACATCACTTTGTTGCATAGACGTTACTGGTCAAACGCCGGCAAAGTAGAACACAGAACCTACCTCACAGAAGAGCTGTTTGTTAACAGCGTTGTTAAATGTCAAAATACAACGAGTTAAACAAAAAAATAAGCAACATCCTGGATCTATTTATTCACTATTTATTAATTTTTTAATGTATTATGGAAATTTCTGATCGGGACTCTGTATCGGCAGATACTCAAAATGAAATAACTCAGACTCAAGGGCAAAAAACCTGATCAGGAAATCCCTAATAATAACTTATCATTAGCCCTTGGCTGGCTCTCTTGGATCAAGACTAGTGTTTTAGTATGTGCTGGGCAGGCCTGGATATCTGAACGGGCTTGCCTGCCCCACTTAATCCCGTCGTGTCTGGATATACCTAGGTGTTGACACCGTGATGTACCACAGTATGACAGAGGGTTTGGTTCATTGATATAAAAATTAGCTGCTACTATGCTATACTGCTGATGTAACAGAGGTTTTGATGCTGAGATATACCCAGGCAATAAAACCTTGATATAAAATCAAATAAAAATGTTTTACAGTCTTTAATTTTTAATGACCTCATGGTAATACCAGCAGTTACCACCAGGTGTGCTAGACTTAGCACACTCTCGGAAAAACCTACTTCCTGGGGACTGCATACACACCGTAATACTGGCAGTGACCACCAGGGGTTACACATTTAACACACTGTCAGGGTAACCTACCTCCAGAGGACAAATTTTGGTTTGCAAAAAAAATAAAAAAAACTGCACCAGGCATATCAGCAAGCCATTTTCTATCTATTGCAATGGTTGTGCCTGAAATTTTGGTCCCCACAGGGTGAGTGAAGTCTCAGGTGATGGACCCCACCAGGATAAAAAACCAAACACACACACGCACACGCACGCAAACACACACACACACACAAATATGTCTGGACTCTTCTTACAGGTGCTGCTTCTCTCTGGAGAACGGGTGGGACAGGGATTTGACATTCTGTGGTCGGTTGGCATTCACCTTCGGGTGGAGAGGATCTGTAACTTTGTGAATGAACAGACGGATCTGCTCCACCAGATTGCTGCCTTGTTTCACCTCATAAACCTGAAAAGAGACAGATGGCCGGCTGCTTTATCTCAGACGTAGAGCGAGGAGACACATCCACAGAAGGATCAGACCACATCAGCAGCTTATAAGGGCATCTGCAGAAGTGGCAGAGGAGATGACCTCTCTGACGAACAAACATTTCAATTATGTGAACAAACATCATTCATTTAAAGCTTATTCCACAATAATCAAATGCAGGAAGCCAAAATCACCACACAATGACTTACTGATCATGTTTTTAGGGTCATGCCTATTTACTGACCAATAGGAGATGAGAGCAGACCCGTAGCCCGAGCCTGATGCTGTTGTTGGTTTTACACATCGACATATATACTGGACAATCCGGCTGGGATCAAATGACGACACCCGTCGAAGGGATGTAGCTACAAACTAACCAAAAGCTAACGCGGAGGTGGGAGCTAAGCTAACGGAGGTAGCTACCTAGCTACAACCAGAGTTAACTGTGCACAACACCGGAGCTTCTGAGTCAGAGATACGCCGGGCTGACCGCTGGGTAAAACCAGGTGGAACATAGAGGTCTACCGAGAGCTCCACAAGCCGGCAGCCGCACAGCAGACAGGCGCTGCTGTGATCAGAGATGCGCCGAGCTGCCGCTGAGGGGAGGGAGACCATACCGACAGTCGGAACCCAGCTCCACCAACATGTTATATTTCAACCCATTTTCAAAAATGCAGCATCATGTTAAATGCACTGGGTTTCACCCTATTACATTTAAATTTCATGGTTAAACAGTACATGTTAAAATCTAAGCTCAGCTCGGCAGTGACCTAAAATAAATAAATATAATTTTACTTACCAAAAAAAATTAAGTGGAGAGTCCTTGGACGCTCTATTAGTGCAATTAATGCCACAGCAAGTCATTTTGTCCAACAATTGCACAAAAAATATCCAAAAAAAGAATGTGCGAACGGCACAACTAATGGTCTAAGTTGAGAGACTGAAAATGGCGGAACAGTTTTCAGGTGAGGCCGAGGCTCAGACTGAGGCCTTTCCACGAAGCTAGCTCTGTGGTCACGTGGGTCTGACGCTCATTAATTATACAGAATTTTAGGCTTTTCATACATTTAAACAAAAGAGTGAGAAACATTTCACCCCCTCAGAGTTGTCATGAGTGTAAACTAGATCTATTAAACCTAAAACATGTTTTGGAACCAGGCTGTAAACATGTTTATTTCTGCTGTGAAATTGGTATTTTTAACATGGGAGTCAATGAGGATTTGCTCGCTTCTGACCCCAGCCCCCAGCAGATGAGGGTGGACCTGCAATTTTTGTTACTTCCTGTTTTGCTTAATTTCCAGACCCAAATTATGGGGGCTTGGTTTTACATGACAAATGGTCAACAGATGGAAAAATAAGAGAAGATTAACTTTGTAACATCTGGATAGTAAAGTGTTGAGTTGGGATGAATACCTTTTTTGTTGGCATCTTGAGCTTCATGAACTCAGCCTCTCGACACAGAACACTCCAAGGTGCATGGACTTTTACAAAGCCAACTCCAGGGATTTTACTCTGAAACAGACAGGTGATTTATCAGATGGGAAGCAGTGACACGGGGCGGTGTGTGGACCACAGAAGAGCTTTACACCTCAGTCTGGAGGAAAATCTCTGCTCACACTCACCTCCTGCTGTCTATGACAGTGTGTCTGCAGTCTGTAACGTTACATAAGGACCCCCCCCCCCCCCCCCCCCCCCCCCCCCCCCCCCCCCCCCCCCCCACCACCACCACTGGCTCTGGATAAATAAACAAAGCTCTCACACATTAAACAGAATCTTCTCATTGGTTCTTTTGAACCAGAGAACCCAATTCTCTTCATTTAATTAATAACTCAGCTTGTATCCTGTTAATAGTTAACTGGAGGAATGTTGATATGAATGTTTTTAAGCCACAGCCTTTAGATGTTTGGGAAGAGTGTTTTCTTTTGAGCAGCTATTATATGTTTGAGGAGGATGTTAGATAAGACTGCTGCTGATGGTGACCTTCACACAGATAGACAGCATCTCCCTGCTGTCTGGAAACTGGATTCCTTCATGCTACAGAGGCCTCTACCTCAGGCCCAGTCTGGAGGCATGCATCCTGAAGTCTGCAGAACTTCCTAAAATCTATTCCTAGAATGCAGTTTTAAACAACAGCAGCTCAGGTCATAGTGTTGCTCATGCAATAAGTTACTTTACAGTAGGGCTGCAACAACGAATCGATAAATTCGATGAAAATCGATTACTAAAAGCGTTGGCAACGAATTGCGTCATCGATTCGTTGTGTTGCACAACTCTTCCAAAAGCCCCCTCCCCTCCCGCCTGCCGTTGCGCGCAGACCAGAGAGCCGGCAGGTGTTTGGAAAGAGGAACATGGCAGAAGCAGCGAGACCCCCAAAAAAGTAAAAACTTCTAAAGTTTGGGAGCATTTTCAGTTAAATCAGGCGAAGACATTCGTTACCTGCAACGCTTGTAGGTCAGACTTAGCATGGCACGGGAGTACTACGGTGATGATGCAGCGTCTTAAACGCAAGCATGCCGAATCATCAGCGAGGAAGGAGAGAGCTCTGTGTCCGGGTAAGTTAAAAACTTTTCAAAAGTGATTCACCCAAGCCCCTGATTATTACACAGGCTAGACATGCCCTAAGCTCGTTAAAAAAAAGTCTATAAAATTGTAAGCGCAACGCTATTAGATAGGCGGGGGGGGGGGGACTTGCGCCGCTGCGAACCGGTTCCGCCGTCACATTCCCGCAGAAACTGGTTGATCACACCGGGACCAGACTTCTAGCATGTGGCTTTACAACCACAATGTCCTCAGAAGCAAAAACGCTTTTAAAAGGGAGGGAGGAGTCCTAAATGTTGCTGCAGGCGTGTTGTGTGTGAGAGTGCAGTTATATACTGGTTAATATATTTTTGGGTTCATTTGCTTTCATGTGGCCTAATGTGAGTCTATTTGGGATCATTGGAATGATCAGCAGCATTTCTTGATGTGATTTTATGGCAGTTGCCCAGGGCATCATCACAAGGAGGATGGCATTCATTTACTTTTGTTTTATTTGGTATTTTTTCAGTCATTTTTGGAAATAGTGATTAATTTTGATTAATTCACAGCCTATGTTTAATTACATTTAAAAATTAGTTGTTTGACATTCCCAATTATAATAAATGTCTACAGATGAGATCAAACAAAACAGATGAGAATTGCCCTTAAAGAGTCACCCCCAAATAAACTTTTTTGCTGATAAACTAAATAAACGAGTGTCTAATCGTGCTGCAGACACGTGTCGTCAATAATTTGGCACTTCAGTGCATCTTAGTTAAAATTTAAATATTCTGCCTAAAACTGACAGTGTTGTGCCATTGTCAGGTAAAAACTCTGCACTGTATTTTAATTTAAATCTGCCACCGCTATTGGCTAAGAAGTATGCTATGATGTAAACTGGTACATTATGATGTCACAATGCTGTCGTGAGCCTGAGTGTGTGTTTGTTAGCGGCTTCGCCCTCTCGGTCCGTTAGGCAACAGCATGTGTTGCATTTTTCAAACATGAAGTGGGAGTGGAGTTAGACTCTGGTAGGGGTTGACATGCTCTTTAAGCTGTTTAACTTGGACCAAGCATTTTAGGTCACAGATAGGTGTAGCTTAGGGTCTCTGTCTATACACCTTATAAGACAATTTAGGTGATGGCATGTTGTTTTTCTGCTATTGAACTGTTTTCTAATAATGTTGTGTTTAATAAAGTGAAGGAAGGAGAAAAATAACGTTTCCCTAGCATTTTTTTAAAATGTCCCTATGTAATCCGATTAATCGATTAATCGTGCCGAGACCCCATCCGATTCATCGATTATCCAAATAATCGGTTGTTGCAGCCCTACTTTACAGCATGTGTCTTCTGCAGGGATGAATGATGAGGCTTCGGAAATAAACAAATCAAATGGTGGATGCTGATAGAGCAGTGATTCCCACCCAGAGGCACACGTACCCCTAGTGGTCCATGAGCACATTACAGGGTGAACAATCCATATTTCATTACCAAGGTGATGAAAACACTTGCCCTGCGTAATGGTCACTACAATGGACAGCTACTCAAAATTATTATTTTCTTTTTTGCTATTAAGCACAGCTGCCGACAACTTCATTGCATTTGAGCACCCCCATTGTAATCTAGAAGTCAAGCCAACATATTTCATGTTCAGGGCACACGCTGTCCACTGTGGTAGGCATGTAGTAAATTATTTGTAAATTAAATGTTACAAAAAATAAAATTTGTTTAAGTCATACCTAAAAATGAATGAAAAAATGGTTAAAAAAACTCGGTTGACGATTTCATAAATCATGCGTGAAAGGGTTAAATAAGATTAGTGGAACTAGACTTACCATACCATACCAACTTTATTTATAAAGCACATTTAAAAACGGCATGGCAGCCGACCAAAGTGCTGTACAGAATAAAAAGTAAAAACACAATATAAAACAATACACAGTCAACAATAAAATGCACAACAAGGCAGATAATCACAGTCAATAAAAAGACACATAATAAAATAATAAAAGTCAGTGATTTAAAAATGCCTGGTCGTAAAAGTGAGCCTTCAGCAGCGACTTGAACCGGAGGAGGGATGGTGCCAGCCTCACTGAAAGAGGAAGAGCATTCCAGAGTGTCGGAGCAGCATAGACAAAAGCACGCTGCCCCCGTGTTTTGTATTTCATTGATGGAACACGAAGCAGCAGGCAATCAGCAGGCCTCAACGCCCGGTTTGGCACAAAACAAGTGACAAGATCCGACAGGTAATCCGGAGCCAGACCGTTCAGGGCCTTAAAAACAAAAGTCAGGATTTTAAACTTGACTCTAAAGTTTACGGGTAGCCAGTAGAGCTGCGCCAGTACAGATGTGATATGGTCTCTTCTAGGGGTGTTTGTTAAAAACCTGGCTGCCACGTTCTGTACGACCTGAAGCCTGTTAAGAGCGGAGGCAGGTAAGCCAATTAAAACGGAATTTGCATAATCCAGTCGGGAGGTGATAAAAGCATGAATTACAGATTCCAGGTGTGCTCGTTTCAGGATCGGTTTTAAGCGGACTAGTCTGCACAGCTGATAAAAACACAATCTGACCACTGCGTTAATCTGAGGACCCATGGAAAAGTGTGTATCCCAGTTTCACCCCCAGGTTGGTAACATACGTGTGTGATTTTGTTAGGGGTCATCAGGAGTGCCTCAGACTTAGAATCATTTAGCTTAAGGAAATTGTTGGCAAGCCAAACCCTCACTTCAGCCAAACATTTGTCCAGAAGAGAGAGGGAGCCTGGTTTGTTCAAAGCCAGGTAGATCTGGCAACCATCTGCATAAATATGATAGACCAGGCCATATTTCCTCAGGATGAAACCCAGGGGGAGGATGTAAATTGAAAACAGGAGAGGCCCAAGCACAGAACCCTGCGGCACTCCACATGGAAGTGGAAGGAATGTAGAGGAACAATTACCCAACTGAACCTTGAAAACTCTGTTTGACAGATATGAGCAGAACCACTGAAGTGAGGTACCCCTAAGCCCTACCCATGACTCAAGTCTATCCAGCAAAATATCGTGGTCAACGGAATCAAATGCTGCAGAAAGATCTAATAGTTAGAGCAAAACAGGCGACCCAGAGTCAGAAGCCACCAGGATGTCATTGGTCACGCGAAGAAGGGCTGATTCGGTACTGTGAAGTGGCCTAAACCCAGACTGGAACACATCAACCAGAGAAAAGCTATTCATGTCTGCTGTAATCTGTGGATAGACAATCTTTTCAAGGACCTTAGATAAAAATTGTAATTTGGAGATTGGCCGAAAGTTTGCAAGGTTTGAGCCGTCTAAACCAGGTTTTTTTTAAATTGGTTGCACAACCGCCTTTTTAAAAGAAGTAGGAAACACCCCAGTGGCCAAGCTAGAGTTAAAAATGTCTAAAATTGTGGGGCCCAAAATAGAGATGATCTCACCCACCATCCTCGGGGGGAGAGGGTCCTCAGGAGAACCTGCTGGTTTCATATTTCCAATCAGATCTGACAATTCACTAAGAGTTATGGGAGTAAAGTTACAGAATGAGGGAGGTGCTGGTGGTACATCAGGACAGCCAGATCCTGGTTGCACAAGACTATCCCTAATGTCCTGGAATTTGTGAAGAAAGAAGGTCTGGAGCTCAGCACACAATGACACAGAGGGATCAACACTACCAGGTTCAGTTATTGACAAGATGGAATTCCCAGTGCTATAAAGTTTATGCTGATCACCCTGATGCTGAGAGATTATGCATGCAAAGTATTTGTTCCTGGCTGATCTAACACTTCTCTAATACAGGTCAAGGTCTTAGCCTTTTACCTCAAGGGCAAACGTGCACAGTGGAGCCAACATCCTTGACTACCTTTTCCAATTTAGCCCCAGTTCATCTTCATGACATTGAAAAACTGACCAAATCTGTAAAACCAACTGGTTCTCCAGATGACTCTTTGCCACCGATGTTGGTACGTGAACTTGTTACTGTCCTTGGTCCTGCCACTCTAAACATCGTGAACACTAGACTTGTTTCTGGTATTTTTTCTATGGTTCTTAAAAAGCAGTTGTTCAGCCCATTTTAAAGAACCCTGATTTGGACCATTCAGATTTTAACAACTTGCATCCAATTTTGAAAGATCCATTCCAGTCAAAAGTTCTGTAGAAAGCTGTTCATTCACAGATTATGAACCATATAAAGGACAATGCACTGTTGGATATGTTTCAATCTGCATTCAGACCACAACACAGCACCAAGACCGCTTTGATTTGTGTGCTGAATGACATTTTGGTAGCATCCGACTCAGGGTCTCATGTTCTGCAGCTGTTGTTAGATCTCTCAGCAGCTTTTGATACAGTTGACTACCAAATCCTGCTAGATCGTCTAAAATGCCGGGTCGGTCTTTTGGATCCTGTCCTGGGTTGGGTCCGTTTCTATCTGGCAAATAGGTATTTTTGTGCGTCTTCTGTTGACCTGGGGGGTTGCCGCAGGGTTTCATCCGGAACTGCGCTGCTCTGGGTGGCTGCATGTTGGAGTAGCTCTGTTGACTATATAGCCCCCTTCAGACAGGCCATGAAAAACGGAAATGTTCAGGACTCTGTCCGTAAGACCTCTGTGTCTGAATACAAACATCCGGATAATGTGTTCTGGAATTTATCCGGACGAAGCCCCTAGTAACAGGTCCGGACATGTTACGGACAGGGTGGCTGCTTCAGACTGGTGAGGTAGAGTTCCGGACAAGGGGGAGGGGGAGGAAGAGGGGACCGGGGGACGCTGTGCGCACCCAGATAGCCCGCTGCTGTAGCATGCGGCGAACCACGGCAGCTCACCTCCTATGGTACTGCCTAGACGCGCGACGGAGTGCTTCACACCGCTCCTGTGATTCCTTTAACCATTGAGCTTCATCATCCAGGTCTCTTATGCGTCTTCGTGTGCGCAGAATTATGCTTAAGCGCCTCGTGATTTTTATCTTGAGAGGTGCTATAGAAATGATATTTTCTTCTTCTTCTTAACATGAGTCCGATCCCCCCCCCGCCGTCAGACATCTGGAACTTTTCCCTGCTGTGTGAACGCAGCCGAAAGGACAAGTTCTGGTACAAAAGTGGTGTGTCTGAAAACACAGTTCCGGTTAAAAACTGGATTAAATTGTCCACAAATGTTCCAGAATGTCTATCTGAAAAGGGCTTATGTAAGTTTTGCCTTTTCTTGGACATTTTTTCTTCTAGTGTCGCAAAAAAAAAAAAAAAAAAAAACGGTATTTTTTTTGGACATTTTCCTTTTCTGTTTCTGGTGCTGTGAAGCTTGGAGGATTTTTCTGCTACTTTTTCACTCTTCACTTTTTGAGCATTTGTTATAATGCGTAACCATGGCAACAAGCTGGTTTACAATTGGGAGCAGCTGATTAAAATTGGAAAGGCTGAAATAATACCTTAACTGAAGCCACAAATCCCAAATGAGCTAAAACGCAAGAACCGTGGGTGAAGAGCGGGAGCACAAAGGAGACAGAGAAAGAGGAAATTCAAACCATCTCTTCCATCGATCATAATGGTCAATGTGAGATCACTGGCCAACAAGATGGAGGAGCTCCAAGCCCTTTCAAGGATTAAGCCACAGTTTCAGCAGTGCAGTGTTATGTGCTTCGCTGAGACGTGGCTGCAGGACCATAGCCCAGATTCCAGCATCTCTCTGCCAGGATTCCTGACTGTACGAGCAGACAGAGATCTGAAGAGGAGTGGGAAAAGAAAAGGAGGTGGAGTGGCAGTGCTTGTCAACAACAGAGGGCGTGGTTTCAATGAAATGTCATCTCTGCAGCCCAGATGTTAAACTCTTGGCAGTAAGTTGTCACCCATATAATTTGCCAAGAGAGTTCATCAGTGTTGTCTTGGCAACTGTTTATATTCCATCTTCAGCCATTGCTGAAAATACATGTGATGCCATCAGTTCCGTTGTCACTAAGCTACAAACCCAGCACCCCAATGCATTTGTGGCAATATCTGGTGATTTTAATCATGCCTCGCTCTCTGCTACACTTCCAACATTTCAACAGTTTGTCAGCTGCTCCACCAGAGAAAACAAGACATTGGATTTGTGTTATGCAAATGTAAAGAATGCATACATGTCCAAAACAAGACCTCCTCTGGGACAATCAGATCACAATCTTGTTTTTCTCTGCTCAGAATACAAACCATTTGTTCAGAGGCAACCTGTGACAAGAAGAACTGAGAAAATGGTCACATGACGCTGAAGAAGCCCTGCAGGGTTGTTTTGAGACCAGAGATTGGATGACTCTCTGCCAAGGATATGAAGAGGACATCAATGCCATGACTGGATGTGTCACTGACTATATAAACTTCTGTGTGGACAATATCATACCCACCAGAGCAGTGAGATGCTTCGCTAATAACAAACCCTGGATCACCAGTGAACTGAAGAATCTGCTAAATGAGAAAAAAGAGCCTTCAAGGAGGGAGACAGGGAATTATTTAGGAGTATACAGAAGCAACTGAAGATCAAGATCAGAGACAGCAAGGAGGCATACAGGAAGAAGCTGGAGAACAAACTACAGAGGAACAATACCAGAGATGTCTGGTCAGGGATGAAGAAGATCACAGGCTTCAAGCAGAGGAAGGATTGCACAGATGGCAGCCTGGACACAGCCAATGAACTGAACAAGTTCTTCAATAGATTCAGTTCAGGAACAAACCCAGCATCCTCCTCACCTGTCCCCAGTCAATCAGACATCCCATCCTCCTCTGATCTAACATTTTCCTGTCACACGCCAGCTCTTTTGCCCTCTAATACAGTCATGGACTCTTCTGGTTCTATAAATCTGTCTTCAACCAAGTCAGGAGATGCTGCTGCCCCATTTACCTCCCCCTCCCACCTATCTGTCTCTAGAAGTCAGGTGAAGAGGCAGCTGGAGAGACTGAACAGGAATAAGGCTGCAGGTCCAGATGGTGTCAGCCCCAGGGTACTGAAGGCCTGTGCAGAGCAGCTCTGTGGGATTCTGCAGCACCTCTTCAACCTCAGCCTGACCCAGGAGAAGGTTCCAGTGCTGTGGAAGACATCCTGCCTTGTTCCAGTTCCAAAGAAAACTCGCCCATCTGTCAATGACAACTACAGACCGGTTGCCCTGACATCCCACATCATGAAGGTTCTGGAGACTCCTGTTGGCCCACCTGAATAAGCAAACTAGGACATATCAGGACCCGCTGTAGTTTGCTTATCGCCATGGAGTTAGAGTTGAAGATGCCATCATCCAGCTGCTTCAACCAATCCACTGTCATCTGGACAAAGCAGGCAGCACTGTCAGGATCATGTTCTTTGATTTCTCCAGTGCATTTAACACAATCCAGCCTGATGTACTTTGCCAGAAACTCCAGAAGACACAGGTGGGGGCCTCAACTATCGCCTGGATTAAAGACTACCTGACAAACAGACCACAGTTTGTGAGGCAGAAGAACTGCACATCAAACCAGGCGATCAGTGACATTGGCGCACCACAGGGGACTGTGCTCTCACCATTCGTTTTCACCCTGTACACCTCAAACTTCTAGTCCAAATCAGAGACCTGTCATCTACAGAAATACTAAGATGACTCTGCAGTTGTCGGGTGTATCAGAGATGGCCAGGAAGCTGAGTCCAGAGAGCTGGTGGAGTGCTTTGTGGCTGTAACGTGAGGAAACATGGGTTTTCTATCACAAAGGTGGTGCTGGACGCAGCTAGGTCAAAGCTGGGTCATTGAGAACTTTCACCCACAGATTAAGTCCTGAACGCCAGCGAGTCTGGGAGGAAACCATAACATCAGCCACCTGCAGTCTACCAGAAGATGTGTTTACATGAGTTGTACCCAGACCAAGTCAAAACATAAAGTTTAAACTTCTTTTTCTTGATTTTAATGTTAAAAATAACCATTATCATTTTGCTCATTATAAATGTATTTAATCAAATGAATGGTTCTTATGCTTTGGAGTAATTATAATGGATTAATGAATCCACACTTAAGTAGATAATGTTGAATGTTTGGTACTGACCTTCACACTCAAGCACACAAACATTCACACACACCTTCCCACAGTAAAATCCAGACACATTTGATGACGCAAATGTTTTGCTTTGAGAAGAGAGAGTTTTTTGGTAAGTTTCAATCTTTTGATTCAGTTCGTGTTGGGCAACGAAGGAGAGAGGACGTGTGAACAACCGCTAACGGGGAACGGAGCCCATGGGCTCAATCCCCCCCCCTTCTCTCACGCTGTTTCTGCCACGCCAGGCAGAATAGCTGAATCGCAACTTCTAACGCAGACTCATTACTGAGTCTTTTGATTTCTGAGTGAATTAACTTAAGAAAGCGCGTCGACAAAACGCTTTACCATCAACGTGTACCGAGGGCAACTCTGGACCGGGTTTCGTTCGACACCTACGTCTCCTGTCAGCCGCCGGTGTCAGCTGGATGAATCACAACATCCTCCACGGCCCGGATCCGAAAGAGGGTCCACAAGAATTCGGTGAGACAGAACACGGTGTTTAGCGTTTGATGCATCTTTTCCAACTAAGAGCCTAAGTTTATTCAAACCATCACTTTTCACTCAGACACCTGGTTCTTCCCGAAGCAAAATCAGATGCACTCACGCATCCATCTCATCTCATATCACTCTCACATCACAACATTCTCAATCTTCATAAATTCATCAGAAGGTCTATTTGAGCCAGAACAGCATATCAACTGTTAAAGAGATTGTCCCACAAAGTTACTAATGTTGATTGCATTTCCTGTTTGTCAATTTCACAATCATTAGTTTAATTTGAAGAATTAAAACTTTTAAACGTCAAACTGGTTTCCTCATTGAACTGAAACACAGACACTCAGATATTATCGGCAGTTTATGGATGAAAACAACCTTTGAGTCTTCTGAACAATATAAAATTTGGTTATTGCTTTATTAAAATTAATATTCCGAATTAATACGTAGCATGGTTCCTCTTTCATAAAAGAGCATAAAACCATAACGCTACATCAAATTGTGTGGAAACAATCATCTGACCTTGAACGTGAACAAAACAAAGGAGATGATTTTAGACTTGAGAAGAAACAGGGTTGAGTCAAACACTGTTTCCATCATGGGAGAAGAAGTGGAGGTAGTTGAGCAATACAAATACCTTGGAGTTCACCTGGACAACAGACTGGACTGGAGAAAGAACAGCGAATCCGTTTACAAGAAGGGACACAGCAGACTGCACTTCTTGAGGACGCTTAGGTCCTTCAATGTCTGTAGCAAGATGCTGCAGATCTTCTACAAGTCTGTTGTTGAGAGTGTAATCTCTTCAGCCATCATCTGTTGGGGTAGCAGCATCAGAAGCAGGGACCTGAAAAGGCTCAACAGCCTAATAAAAAAGGCTGATTCTGTTCTGGGGTTGGCTGTGGAACCACTGAAGAAGACAATGCAAAGAAGGATTCTCCAGAGAATCAAGAAAATTATGGACAACCCTGAGCATTCTCTTCACAAGACTGTCCGACAACGGAAGAGTGTCTTCAGTCAGTGGCTTCTTCAGTTTCGCTGCAACACTGACCGCTACTGGAGATCCTTCCTGCCAACAGCCATTGTAATATACAATAACTCTTTGATGACTTGATTATTATTATTATTATTCTGAGCTACTACAGCAATCAATTTCCCTCTGGGATTAATAAAGTATTTTTGAATTGAATTGAATTTTGTCCTGGGGCTCCTTGTGTTCTTCATCTATCTTCTCCCTTTGGGACAGATTTTCAAACGGTATGACATTGGCTACCATATCTACACCGATAACTGTCGAATATACTTGGCAATGGATGGACAAAACACAGATTTATTACACAAAGACATTTCTCTGATGTGTAGGGGTGGCTGGCAGCCAATTTCCAAGCAAAGAGCGGACAACACAATATAAGATAAGAGACATTGATTCTAAAACCATACAGTGTAAACAGGAAGAAATACAAAGAACTTTCAGGAAATGAGCGCTTGTATACACAGCCCCAATTAGAACATACTACATCATATCCAATAGAATAACATTTAAGCCTTTTTGGTCAGCATTGATGCGGAGAAGGCCTTCGACTTGGTAAGCTGGCCTTACCTGTATTTAGTTTCAGAAAAATTTGGCATGGATAAAGTTCTCTGAAAGAGATCTGTACATTATACAACAAAACATCAGCTCGGTTAAAAATAAACGGGAGGAGATCTGAGCATGCGTTGAAGTCTGATCACCAAACACATAGCAGTTTGTTAAGAAACTTCCACAATTAAAATGAATGAATGACCCACACTTGTATACCACCTCTCAGAGTAAGGACTCCAAAGCGCTTTACACTACAGTGTATCATTCATCCATTCACACACACATTCACACACTGATGGTAATGAGCTACGATGTAGCCACAGCTGCCCTGGGGCGCACTGACAGAGGCGAGGCTGCCGAGCACAGGCGCCACCGGTCCCTCCGACCACCACCAGCAGGCAAGGTGGTTTAAGTGTCTTGCCCAAGGACACAACAGCAGAATTCTCTGTCAGAGCTGGGATTGAACCTGCAACCTTCTGATTACTGGACAACCCGCTCAACCTGTTGAGCTACTGCTGCCCAATTAAGATGCATTTTCGCCTAATTTATTTACTGACAAGGCAGAAAAAATCTGGTAAATGTTACTCACTCAACCTGGAGGTAAGTGGAGAAAATATAGAAAGTTTGCAAACCTATATTGACGAAGTTTTTGAGTTTTTTTGCCATGGGACCGAAGAAATCAGCAGCTGAGATGGAAACAACTGTGACCTGTGTCCCCAGGACTCGCCTGAGGCCTCATCTCCCTGTAAGGATGCATTCGATTTACTAGAATCCAAAGATGAACAGCTTTTGGGATTTGAGGGGCGACTCCACCTGCTTGAGGTTCTTCACAAGGAATTCCAGTAACTCTGACAATCTCTAGAGTTCCGCCAGGAAGAGTTCAGCCAGGAGCAGGTGGAGCAGCTCGCTGCTGAGAACGCGTCTCTGCGGGAATCGGTTTCCTCCTTGACTGAAAGAATTAATCGGATCTCCCAAGACAATAAAGCTCTAAAGGAGATGCAGAGGTGGAAAGTAACAAATTAAATTTACTCACGTAACTGTAATTGAGTAGCTTTTTTGTATATATTTTTTGTTCAATCCCAGCTCTGACAGAGAATTCTGCTGTTGTGTCCATTTTTGATCCAGCTTTAAGTTTAGACTCACACGTCAAAACCATCTCCCACTCTTGTTTCTTTCAACTGAGAAACATTTCAAAAGTCTGTAAACTCGTTTCTACTGCAGATCTGGAAAAAATCATCCATGCCTTTGTGTCATCACGCTTAGACTACTGTAACGCTCTTTTTACTGGTCTCAGCAAAACCTCCCTCTCACGCCTTCAAGCCATCCAAAATGCAGCAGCCAGACTCCTAACCAAATCCAGCAGACGAGCTCACATCACCCCAGTTTTACAGTCCCTCCACTGGCTCCCGGTAGAATATAGAATTCAGTTTAAAGTTTTAGTCCTGACCTATAGAGCTCTTAACAACCAGGCTCCAAGCTACCTATCTGAGCTTTTATCCCCACACACCACCTCTCGGAACCTTAGATCCACATCTGAAAACCTCCTGGCTGTTCCTCGAACCAGACTGAAAACCAAAGGGGACAGGGCCTTTCAGACTACTGCACCCAGACTTTGGAACAGTCTACCTTCAAATCTCCGTCTCTCTAACAGTGTAGAGGTCTTTAAAAATCATCTAAAAACTCACCTTTTCATCCAGGCGTTCCCTCCCCAAATGTTTCAAAATGATGGCTTTGTTCGGGTTCACACCTTCACTTTGTTTATACTCATTATTTTATTTTCTACGTTTATCACTGCTATTGTTTTTCTGATGTTTTTATTGGTTAGAGGTATTTGCCCTGATCTTTATCATGTTGTACAGCGCTTTGTGATTTATATCTGTGAAAGGTGCTATATAAATAAACTTTTACTTACTTACTTACTATATTTATACTTTTTAAGTCGTTTTTAAAATCTGTACTTTTACTTTTACTTGAGTACGTTTTTAAAAAAGAATTGTAATTCGCTATATTTTAAATCATATCCGTTACTGAGTAAAAATAAATTGTAGGCTTAATAAATTAAAATTATAACATGTAGCAGCATCGGAACAGAAAGAGACACTTGCTTGGGCAACGCATCTAAACCGGGGGGGGAACAAACAGCCATTTTTACCGCAGTGTTGCTCAAAAATATCTGTTCAGTCCCTGTGATCCACTCGCTGTTTACCTCCTCTCTCCCACCTCTCCTGTGGGTTGGAACCCGCACTTTCACGCACCTGTATGACGTCATCAGAATTCTGCTCGGTTCGGTAACCAGACTCGGTTACGTGTTTGAAATGTGTTTCCCTACCGCTCCGCACGGAAGCGGCAAAATAACGTTTAGCGCTCATAACAAGCGGATAATCAGCGCTTTGCTCATAAAACAGAAGACCTGCAGGCCTGTAAACATTGTGCTCCATCCCTGTGTTTGAACTCAGAAGATGCTTCTTGATGCCACAGATATGTGATGATTTAGCTTGTTTCTTTATTTTCCTGTTTCCCCCAGCGAGAGCAGCCATCTACGGCTCTCATCTACTGAATACTATGTATTTACTGTATTTTCCTTACCAGCTCATATCCCGGGGCGACTCGCTTACCTGAAGCTGCTCGTCATGACCGTGAACAATGCCGAAGCCAAGCGCCTCTAACAAAGCGCGGACCATGGAGGACTACATTAGCGCGGCTAACAGTGCTAATGCTAGCGGTGATGCAGGCCGCAGCAAACACCCCCCGTCCTAAGAAGCTGACATGTATGAATTGTGCAAGATGATCTAAAAGGGCATGTCGGACAACATTTTGTGTGGGATAAACCAATGTTTTGATACTTTTGAAATGAAGTTTCAGACTCTTTTTGAAGCACAAGCTGACTTGCAACAACGTATGACCGGCCAGGAGCAGGTTACCAGCACCCTGGACATACGTATGGGGGAACTTGAAGCTAAATATAAGGAGCTGGAAGAGCATGCTGGCCAACTCCAAAGCAAAATACCGGACCTGGAGGCTCGCTCCCGCAGGCACAATTTAAAGATTGTTGGCATAAAGAAAGGGTCCGAGGAGGGAAGACCAACTGATTTTGTGTCCAGGCTGATCCTAGAGCTGCTGGGCAAGGAGCACTTCCCGCACACAGTGAAAGTTGACCGTGCACATCGTTCCCTGCAGCCCAAACCTGTGGCGGGCGCAAAACCCCATACCGCAGGTTGTAGGTTCGATCCTGGCTCTGGACAGAGAATTCTGCTGTTGTGTCCTTGGGCAAGACACTTAACCCACCTCGGAGGGACCGGTGGCGCCTGTGCTCGGCAGCCTTGCCTCTGTCAGTGCGCCCCAGGGCAGCTGTGGCTACATCGTAGCTCATCACCATCAGTGTGTGAATGTATGTGTGAATGGATGAATGATACACTTAGGGATGGGTACCGAATTTGGTACTTTTTAAGGCACCGACCGAATTCCATAGTACCGACCGAGCACCGATTCACGTCATTTCAAACGGTGCCTCGTTTCGGTACCCGTCCTTCATAACGAGAACTTGCCAAGACAGCTGCGCATGCGCAAGAGCGTTATGTCGTCGGTCGCTGAGAGCGAGTTGTAAACAGAGCAGCATGGTAGAAAGAACGCACTCTAAAGCTTGGGTCCACTTCACTAAATGTGATGGGTAACTGGGTGATGATGAAACCAGCGACAGACAACGATCTAAGTGAGACATCCTCATTTGAATCTGCTCCGGTAGGTAAATAAAATGTTTAAGATAATGTTACCTTGATATGTTAGCTTCCGTTTCGCTAATGGTGCGTTCGCTTTCTCCTCGGAACTCCGAATTTCCGACTAGAAGAACATGAACGCGCTCTAAAGTTTGGCTTCACTTTACTAAATGCGACGGGTGATTGGGTGAAGATGAAACCAGCGACAACAATGTAAGTGTGAGGCATCATCATTTTAATCTGCTCCAGCAGTTAAATAAACTGTTTAAGATAACGTTAGCTTGATATATTAGCTTCCATTGCTACCATTGTTATCAGCTAATGGTGCGTTCGCTTTCTCCTCGGAAATCCTAACTTCCCAGTAGGAAAAATCAAATGAAAAAGGACGGCAAAAGGAATGAAGATACACAGTAAATTTAGTTCACAGTAAAGATGTTTGCTTCAGTTTAATTATCAGCTTATAAAACTACAAGGACGATGTTAAAATACAAACAGTTGAATGTTATTTATCATGAATCGATATATATCAAATATTGTTATATATTGAGAAAAATATATATTTAATTATAAAAGAGAATTAAAATAATAAACACTCAAAAGTATCGAAAATTGGTACCGTTAAGTACCGGTATCGATTCGTAGGTACCGGGAATTAGTACCGGATCGATTCAAATGTCAAAGGTACCCATCCCTAGATACACTGTAGTGTAAAGCGCTTTGGAGTCCTTACTCTGAGGGACGCTATACAAGTGCGGGTCATTATCATTCTGGCCAGGATCCATCATTGCCAGGTGAAAGAGTTGATTCTGCGCTGCAGCAGACAACAACCGATGGAGTATAAAAGAAATGAAGTGCTGATCTTCCCAGATAACACCAGTGAAGTGATAGTCCAACGTTGAGCTTTTCACAGCGTGATGCAAACCTTGTGGAGCGGTGGAATCAAGCACACTCTGTTACCCGGCCAAACTTTACGTTTATTGGCATGGCAACGAGGCACCGAAGATTTTTACTGACCCGACGGAGGCCATGAAGAAGGCTACTCGTTTCCTGAAGAACAGTGACAGACTGGGCGGCGAGTGAGTGAATGCTAGGTCTGTGTGTTGCACAGTTTCTAATTAAGGACACTTGGGAACGTCGAGCAATGTTAGTACAAAGTTATGCTACATAAGTTGGGTTTACCACCATATTTTTCGAGGATTGTCTTGGAGCAAACTTTTTATTTTAAACAACTCAACTGAGTGCGGCTGGACTGGACATAAATGTGGACTTTAGAGTTTTTAACCATTCTTTCTGTGCTCTCGAACCTTATCTATTCATTACTTCCATTATGAGTAGTGGTGTATCTAATGCGCTGTTATTTTATGGTCGGAGCGTGCCTGAAGATGGGGATAGCTGGTAGTTGGCCCGGCAGCTCCTATTATGGTGTAGATGTAGATGGTGTATTATGGTAATTATGTTGCTTTTAAGCTTAACAAGTTGCTTTTAAGCTTAATATATTACCTTTACTTATGACCAATAAGATGTGATATTCTATAAATAAATGTAGAGTACCACTCTGATTGGTCTTTGAATGTTTAATCAGAAGAATTAGGATTCTTTGCTAACCCTAACCCTGCCCCCCTCGAGAGGCGCAGAGGATTGCCCTGGGGGGCCACAACCAGCAGCCGGCAGAGTCCCGGGAGATATCAGCGGCAAGCCCACAGTCCCGCCCGCAGCCTCCCACACCCTAGCCGGCTGAGCCAGGGACCCAGCGACCCGGGACCCAGGGGCAACCACCCCCGCCGGGGACCCAGCAGAGTCCAGGGACCCAGACCCCACCAGGCAGCCACCGGGATTGGTCAGGCAGACGCCAAAAATCTTAAACTCCCTGACTCGGGAGCCACGACCCAGGCAGAATAAGGCACCGCACTCCACACCAGGTGTGGCAGGAAGAGGGGAGACGAAGATCTATATCAAAGGAAGACTAGGGCTGGGCGATATGGCAAAAATAGAATATCACGATTTTTCCAATATTTTATCACAATTTGATTTTATCACGATTTTTTATCTGTGAATAGCATAACTTCAATTGCATATTAAAGAAGAGAAACATTGAATAAATAAACATTTATTCATATTAGGGATAATCAACTCAGTGCTAACACACTTATATTTTAAACTCAACCCAGAGATGATAAAAGCCCTGAGAGAAACGATTACAAAAATCAGTTTTTCTCGTTTTTCAAGTAACTTAACATAAATTAATATCGCAAACATATTTAAAGTGCAAACATGTCAATTGCAAACGTATTGTGCAAACATTAACTTGTTCAAAATACTATGTAGCTCCCAGTTGCTCATGTAGTGGATAGTTAAGCTCAAATAAGGCTCTGATGTGTGGCTGGACCAGAGATCGCATGTGGTAGCAAATAACTGCGCATTCTGAATATTTTCTGCAGCTCTCACTTTGCATTCAGCGTACATGCATGGAATGGCAGTGTTCGAAAAATACTTGCGGCTGGAAGACTCGTAGCGCGGATCCAATGTTTTTGTCATGTTCTTAAATCCCACTCCTACTGTTCGCACGGGACACAAATCTTTAACCAAGTGGTACGTCACTGCATCTGTCACGCTGTTCCATCGTCTGCTGTCTCTGTCGTAGGGAGTGAGTTTTGTGAGTGTTTCTGTTAGCGTTTGCTGCCTGGAAGAAGCACTAGCCGCTGTAGCCGCAGGCTTTTTAGCTTTAGCTGCCAGCTGGCTCTAATTGTATTGTTTGGGATGCTTTCTTTTCAAGCGATTAAACAAGTTTGTGGTGTTGCCATCACTTGCCTTGACGCTCTCCTTGCGAACTTTGCAAATGACGTTTCGCTGCTCTTTGTCATCTGGTGAAAAACCAAACCAGTTCCATATAATGGACGAGGCGTTCCTCTTCGGAACGAAAACCTCGTTGTCGCTCTCAGCCGCGGCCGAAGCCATGTTTGTTCACATACAGGTGAAAACAAGCGGGGCACTAATATATTACAATGACTCACTCTGATTGGTTAAGGGTCAAACAAAGGCGTATCATTCGCCTGGGGTAAGTTCCCTTTTCATTCAGAGGCAGAATTTCAACAGCAGAGCTGTGAATCGTGATAAAAAGGTCTCTCAAAAATGACAGACCGTCAGATGTGTAGATTGTAAAACGGTCTAAAATAGTCATATCGCCCAGCCCTAAGGAAGACCCAGGCTGAAGGGAGGAGTCAAAGGCCCCACCTGACATATACAGTCATACACAAACACAGTCACACACTCCCTCCCTCATGCTCACACATACACATACAACCAAAGACTTACAAAAATGAATGCCGAACACCCACTCATGCTCCCCATACACACCCTATTCACTGTGGTCCCGGTACTGCTGCACATGGGGTACAACCTTTACCGGTTCCCAGAGTTTGACCCTTTGTGCTGGGGTGCTGATGAGCAGGCTCCCCCCGCCCAACGCTGAGCACAGCAACCCACCACCCCAGACCCCAACCAGACTGCTGGATCGCCCTCCGGAGCCCCAGGAAGCCAAGTGACAACAGAGGTGTGCCAAGGCCCCTAGTCTCCCTCCACCTGCTCCAGTAAGGTGTTAGTGAGTGTTGATGAGGTGTATTCCACGGCTGTGGTGAGCGGGCAGTGCGGACATCGTCTGGCCTATGCCAGCTGATGCCACCACACCACCCCACTTGCACCCACAGCCCTCAGTGTCTAAGTGCAGTTTAAAATTGGAAGTGGGCACCGGCACTTGGGATGAGGCTGAGAAATCCCCCTGCCAACTGCTGTTGAATGTGCTCACTCCCAAGGCCCTAAGTGTGTGTTTGCGTGGAATGTCGTTGGTGGACGTGTTTAAGGTGCAAATAAAATTGGGGGGCAGGTTGCCACAGGAATGCGGAAATGGGGTCCATACCCGCACTCCTTGACTTGTCCACCCCCCAAGGTCCTATGTGCATGTTTATAAGATGATGTGAGGGAGCAGGAGGAGAAAAATGTGTGGGGATGGGGAGAAATGGCTGGTTGGGCTTTGCCCTCCAGGGAGCCAGCTCCCCCACTGGCCCCAATAGTCACCTCTGCCACCAGGGCATGGAGACCCCCGCCCATTCTGCCAGGGTCAAAAGCAGCAGCATCACAGAGCCTCACAGAGTCCGAGGGCACCAACGCAGTCCCACCCCAGCAGAATAGCTACACCCATCCCTACATTTGCACAACTTCCAGATTATATAAGACATCCAGGTAAGGTTGGGTCCTCCCCCTCCTGGACTTTCCCCTCCCCGGTGATGGGACAGCAGAGGAGCCAAGGTCTACCTGGGGCCCCTGAACCCGAGCCAGGCACTGCTGCATGTTCCTGCCTTCTTCCCAGCAGCATACATGTCAGGACCCGACCCCCAAGGCCCCGCCCACATCCCCACATGGGGCCGGCCACCCCCACACCCCAAGCCCCCAGGCCCCCACCCAGACCCGCCCAGGGGCAATGCAGCTGCCGGGCAGTGACCCATGGCCACCGCCAAGACCTCCAAGGGGCTCCACTCACAACCGCCAGTAGTCCACCCCCCCAAGGCAGGAACAAGCGCTATTCAGCCAAAGTTTCATAATCAGGAACATTTTCTAAGTGACAAGTCTCTCTGAGAGACAGGGTTTGGGAAACACTCGCTTCAGTGAGAGGAACTTTCCCGCCTGACCCTGGTACTGCAACGCGCTCCAAGCCCCCGATCTACACATCTTCAGCTCACTGTCAGCACCTTACTTGTGCGCTGACAGCGAGCTGCGTGGAACTCAGTGTCCAGCTCAGATATTCTGATGGGAATCTTTTCTTGATTGGTGTAGCTACCTCCACGATGTGCATAACGATAAAAATATCAGCGCATCTGCAGCCTTGAGGTTTCTCCGTCAAAATAAATGATCAAATACGGGAAATATCCAGTCATCGTGAACCCTGTCACTTTACTGTTTTGCCTTCTTGTGAAGATTGTTGCAAACAGGAACATTAAACTTGATTAACACCAGAGCCACGCACTACGCCGTTATCTCCATCTCTGTACTCTGTAAATTAGGCAAAAACAAATCGATCGGATCATTTTCTTACATTTTCAGCATTGTTTAATGTAAAGTTTAGTTCAGCACAAAGTTTAATTACAACAATCCAACGAGACAGAGCGTGGATTTGTATTCTGAACAGTTTAAACATGTTTTAAAAGGAGACGTGTGACGCGTCAAAAAACCTCACCTGCTCAACATTAAAACCACTAACAGGGTGAAAAATATCTAAGTACTGTTGACACAGACGGGCTACAAGTTCTGGGTCAATTTTATACAAACTGTTTTATTAATTATCTTCTGTTGAAAGATAACTTTAAGGTAAATGAGTGAATGGTATTGGTTGCTGTCACCTGTTGTGATCGGATAAAGCAGCTCTCTGCTGTCTGAGGGTAGGCCCCGCCCACAACGCTGCGGCTGCTGCAGCTCCCAGTGTTTTCTTTACTGTGGGAAACGGGTAATAATGGCTCTTTGATGGGAAAAGGTTGCCGACCCCTGGACTACAGCGTGATCAACAATGGCGGGAGGAGAGAGAGAGGTGCACTTTCTAGCTGGAAATATAGTCAGTATTATGAATTTGTATCAGCTAAAGATGAAAATATTAAGGTTCGTTGTACACTCTGTGCTGGCTCTGTGTGTTTTATTTTTTATGAATACTATTTATTTTAAGTGAGGTAAAAAAAGACTGTTTTTATTTTATTTTTATACAAACATGCTTTATGTCAGGCAATAGGTTTACTTCCTTCCTTCCTCCTCTATCTGCTTCCTCTTCAGCACATCCTGAGCTCTTTCAAAGGAATCTCCTACCATCTTTATGCAGATGACATCCAACTGTACATCTCCTTTAAGCCCCATGAGATGTCTAAGCTGCAGCTGTTACACACCTGCTTAGACTCTATCAAAACCTGGATGGCTGGGAGCTTTCTACAACTGAATGAAGATAAGACTGAGATCCTCATCTGTGCCCCAGACAAGCTGGTTCCCAAAGTCAGAGACTCTCTTGGTCAGCTTGCTTCCCACACCAAAACTTCTGTCAGGAATCTTGGCGTGACCTTTGACCCAGCTCTCACCCTGGATTCTCAAGTCAGTTCTCTTGTTCGCTCTTCCTTCTTCCATCTCAGGAACATTGCTAAGCTGAGTCCCATTCTGTCCCGCTCTGAACTTGAGACAGTTCTCCACACCTTCATCTCCTCACGCTTAGACTACTGTAACTCTCTTTTCACGTGTCTGAGCAGAACCTCCCTGAACCGTCTACAGGTGGTTCAGAACACCTGTGCTTGGCTTCTGACCAAGTCCTCCAAATACACCCACATCACCCCGCTTCTCCTCCAGCTTCACTGGCTGCCAGTCAACTCCAGGGTTCATTTCAAGATCCTGGTTCTGGTCTATAGGGCCTTACATGGACAAGCACCATCTTACATTGGTGATCTTCTTAGTCCCTACACCCCCAGCAGGTCCCTGAGGTCCATTGGTCAAAGCCTACTGGTTGTGCAGCACCAGGCTAAAGATCAAAGGTGACAGATCATTTGCTGCTGTGGCCCCCAGACTCTGGACCTCTCCCCCCCTGAGCCTGAGATCAGTGGACTCAGTGGTCTCCTTTAAAAAGCAGCTGAAGACTCACTTGTTCAAGCTGGCTTTTGTATGACCTTCTTCACCACCCTCTCTTTATTCTGCTCCCCCCACCTATTCCACCTTCCTCAGGATCCACTGATTTCCCTCTTTCCTGTTCACTCTCTGTTTTTTAACATTTTTTCTTTTAAATCGCAATTGCTTATTCTTGCTCATTTTAAATATATTTTTAAACATTTTCGAAATGTTTTTTTATATTTTTACAATTTTTGTATTTTTTGTGAAGCGCCTCGTGATTTTTATCTTGAGAGGCGCTATAGAAATGATATTTTCTTCTTCTTCTAAATTCAACTTAAAATGTAAGAAGATACTTTGTTGACATTACTGTTGAAAAGCATTTGCAATAAAGTGAGTGTTGGCAAAACCAGTTGTAGTTTTTATTTTGAGGCAGTGGAAAGTGTTTTTGGTAGATGCTGAAAGTAACTAATAAAGTAACTGGTAATCTAACTTAGTTAATTTTTAAATGAATGAATTAGTAAACTAAGTTACTTTTGGAAGGAGTAATCAGTAGTCAGTAATCAGCTTACTATTTCAAGGTAACAGTGGCAACACTGCGTATTAAGTCGTCTATTCCACATTAATCTACATATGCAGTTTCTCACTTTATTTTTAGGAAATCTAGATCTACAAATCCAGACAGCTGATGAATATTTATTTAAGGTTTTGGTTAAAAAAAAGCACTGGTTACTCCCAGATTCGCCTACAATACAGGAATGGATAAGTATGGTAAATTACATTTATCTTATGGAACGGATCATCACCTCCCTTTGCCTTCAGAAAAATACATTTATTAAATGGTAAATGGCCTGTATTTGATATAGCGCCTTCTAGAGTTCTTGAAACCCCCCAAGGCGCTTTACAACACAATCAGTCATTCATCCATTCACACACACATTCACACACTGGTGGGGATGAGCTACAATGTAGCCACAGCTGCTCTGGGGCACACTGACAGAGGCGAGGCTGCCGAGCACTGGCGCCACCAGTCCCTCCGACCACCACCAGCAGGCAACGTGGGTTAAGTGTCCTGCCCAAGGACACAACGACAGCGACAGACTGAGCGGGGCTCGAACCTGCAACCTTCCGATTAAGGGGCGAGCACTTAACTCCTGTGCCACCGTCGCCCCAATTAAGCTATGGACCAAGTGGGATAAATATGTTGGCCTTAAATAGACAAACATTCCAAATCTGAATGGGTGATCTGTCATTGTCTCCCATTTCTGAAAGCTTTACTGGACCTAAAGACTAACCTGCATCTCTCATACTTTACTTCAAAACCCCCTGAGAAACATTTTATGTACTCCCATATTTAGACCTGTCTTTCCCAACTTGTTCAAAATGTTCTAATGTAATCTTTGTTTTGTCCACAAAAAATACATCGTTAAGTAAAGTAAGCTATGTAATGCAATGTTCTCACAAATAAAATAAATGTAAAAAAAGAAATGGAACAAAAGTGTTGCGTTCGGTGTATAACTGTGTAATCTTAGACCTGCCCCATTTTCAGACAATAAAGCTAATCAGTGTAAATTGTAAATAATTTTTTAAGAAAAAAAAGAAATAAAGTCAAACTCTAATAGAAGTGCATCTAGACTCAAACCTGCGTAACACTAAATGAAACTGCAGATCAAAGTAAACTGAAGGCTGGAGAGAATAAACCCAGCCCCAGGACTCTGTCCTGCTCCTGACTGCTGGCGGCAAAAACAAGCACATCTATAACTCACCTGGTCCTCTCATACAGGTCTCCTTCAACAGCTACTAACCCTGGTCCCAGCAAGCTTGGTTTAAGCATAAGCCAGCAAATGTTCCACAAAGCAGATTAAAATCAAGCAAAACAACCTGAATCTGAATCAGTAAGTACAGCTCAATGTTTTCAAAAATTTTAGATTTTTAAGTCCTGTAATTTGCTGTAAAGGGTTAAAAATGTGGAAATGAAATTCTTATTTATAAGAAAAAAATTGCCAATCAGGTCTAGGTTAAATCAACTAGAGGTCATCTCTCACCCCTTCATCTTTTTCAAGCTCTAGTCCCATCTCACGAAGGTTTTCTTCAAACTCCTCCCGCCTGAAGCGCTTGTCGTCCTCGTGGTAGTCAGCCCGTTGCTCCTGGGCGGCGATCTCTGGGTCTTCCTTCTGCTGCAGGGGGGCTCGGCTGTTCCTCATGCTGCACCACAGCCTCTGCAGAAAGTTGGTGTCACTAGATTTGGATGAGCGGCGCCGGACATAGTTGGGCTTTTGAATGCTGTATGTCAGAACGAAGTCCACCCGGCGCTGTCCATCAGAGAAGAACGGACCAAGCTGCTGATGATCTTCATTATAAAGTGTCTTCATTGGCTGGAAGCAAGACACAAAGAAATCACAGCATCAGAGATCACAGAACAGCAACGGGTCTCACTAACTATAAACACCACAGCCAGTGGCAGACTACAGCCCCATTCCCACCTGTACCGGGTCGGCCCGGGCCGGGCAGCGTAGGTTGTTTACATATCTGGGTGACCTGGAATTTTCCCAGGCCAACCAAGGCTCATTCTCGGCCCTCTTCCCGAGGG
Organism: Nothobranchius kuhntae; assembly: GCA_006942095.1. NCBI lineage: Eukaryota > Metazoa > Chordata > Actinopteri > Cyprinodontiformes > Nothobranchiidae > Nothobranchius > Nothobranchius kuhntae. Next base: position 154,397 of record SSNQ01034339.1, read on the forward strand.
GTACTGCTTCAGGCTGACCTGGCCCAACACGCCCACTGTCCACCGATTGGTCAAGTCATGTGTTACCCTCCCCTTCAATAACATCTTCTGATTGGCCCTGCGTTGTTATTTGTAGTGATGTCACAGAATCGCACCCTAACTCAAACCTCCAAACTCACCAGCGTTGACATGATGGCTTCTCCCTGCTCCCAGACCTCATCTCCTAACCCCTGGAGCAATGAAGAGGTTAAAACCTTCCTCTCGTTGCTCAGCGACGAGAGAATCCAGCGCGAACTGGATGGCACGGTGCGTAATGAAAAGATATTTCAGGGGCTTGCACAGGCGATGTTCACCCACGGCTTTGAACGCACCTTGAAGCAGTGCCGAGAAAAAATAAAAAAGCTCAAGGCTGAGTACAGGTCCGTCAAGGACCACAACAGCAGGAGTGGAGCAGACAGGCGGCAGTGGAAGTGGTTTGCTGAAATGGACGCCATTTATGGTGAGAGGCCTGTGAGTAATGGCCGCGAGAGTGGCGTGGACACAGCCACTCCAGCTAACACTGGACCTCAGGACAACGGTGAGTGAGCACTTATCATAATAAGTAATAATATGACCTCCGTTTGTGCTACACTGTACTATAGTGCGGACGAAATGCTGTGCTAGCTTTGGGTAGCGCTGATGTGCGACATAACAACAACAGGCTAGGCGACAAAAGGCTAGGCTAACTCCAGGCTAGTTGTGGCATGCCTACTAGCCTAGCTTGCCCATTAACTTCTTCGGTCAGTACTTGTGTTTGTGCATATTAAGTAACTGTTTTCTCATTATAAAAGATACAACTCTGGAAATGTGCGCCGATGGGAGCCAGGACGTGCCTGACACCGGGGACATGGACGCTGGGCCCTCATCTGCCGACAGCGGGCGTAGCTGCAGCCCGAGCGTCTCAGCTCCGTCGGTGGGCAGCAGACCACGCTACGGTGAGTTCATTTGCAACAACAACATCAAAATATGACAAGCACGTGTGATTACATATACATCTTGGCGTTTATTCAGGAAAAAGGAAGCGGGGGAGCACCAGCGTGTCACCATTGTTGGAGACGCTGGTGGAGAGTGACGCGGGGTTCCTGGAGACTGCGAGGAGGATGAACACCTTAATGGAGCAGCAAATGGAGGCAGATGCGGAGGACAGACGCCTGGACAGGGAGGAGAGACGAGAGGAGCGGGCTGAGAGACGAGAGGAGAGGATGGCACAGCAGCAGTTCAATGACTCCTTTTTGGATGTGCTGCACAGTCTGGTGTCTGCTGTTGAGAAATCAACCAAATGACCTGATTTTCTTTTATTGTGTTAGGTGTGCAATAAAGTGTTTGACAATGCAACGTGTAATCCATCATTGTTCTGTTCACAGAATGTGAAGTGGAAAGGTCCAATCATGGTTCCAATATATAACTGTGTGCTAAAATAGCATACACCAGCCTTGGGTATTTGCTTTATTCATCTCAGATTTATATAGGAATAAATACCAGGTAGGTGTCAGTGTAGACAAGATTATGTTATGTCAGCAGGAGTGTAGAGCAGGATCAGAAGCTCAAATGTGCCCCCCACACTTGGCTATTAAGAACTTTTGTCAGGCAATGTAAACAAGAGTCCTAATATTTACCTGCACTTGCCATAACGACTTGAGTCATATGGCTAAGCCTTGGATGTGCATAAAACAATTGCTTAAGTCAAATTTATCTAGCTGATCTGCATTAATCTGGACATGATGTCCATATAATTTATTTGGATTTAAGAGTATTTCCTTTATTTGTCAGCAGGCATGTTTAGAAGTCCCAGAAGCTCAAATGTGTACAGTCCACACTTGACTTAATACAAACTCATGAAATATATTTGCTCATGTTTACAATGTTTAGGTGGTGGTGCATTAAAAAGTTCAAGGGTCAAACATTTGCTGCATGGAGAAAACTTTATTTGGGCAAAACATTCAGTCAAATGAAATTAAATCACTGCTGCCCCACAAGGTGCATCATCAGAGCATCACGCTTTGCTCTCCCTCCCACTTCTCCTGTGTTTTGTGGCGGTGGGGGTGCCACAGGTTCAGGGTATTCTGTTTCTGTCGTCCACACATTGTCATAATGCTCCCCGTGGCTCTCACACAGATTATGCAGGGCACAGCAGGTCAGAATCATGGAACGCACCAGACTGACATCACAGTCATTCCTTTTCAGCAGGCAACGCCACCTTCCCTTCAGCCTACCAAAGGCATTTTCAACCACCACACGTGCCCGGCTGAACTTCTTGTTATAAAGAAGTTGCTGCTCTGTCAGACGCCCAGTGTCTGTGAAGGGTTTCAGCAGCCAGGCTTGCAGCGGGTAAGCAGAGTCACCCAGGATGCAGTATCCAAAGTCAACGCCAGCAATTTGGATGGAATGGTCAGGGAAGAGATTTCCACGGCTTGCCAAATCCCAGATGGGGGAAAGTCTCAGGACCCTCGCGTCGTGCATGCTCCCTGGAAGCCCTGCAAAAACGTTCCAAAACAGTCCCTTTCCATCAACCACAGCTTGCAAGATGAGTGAGTGCCACCCTTTCCGGTTGAAATAGTCTGTGTGAAAGGTTCTGGGTGCTATGATGGGGATGTGTGAGCCATCAATAGCACCCACACACTGTGGCAACCCCCACCTGCTCTCAAAATAGGATGCTATCTCCCGAAATTTACACTCATCGGGTAAATGAATCAGTTCTGGCAACAGCAATGCTTCTGCAGCAGTACAAAAGTCCTTCACACACTTGGCAACAGTTGAGATGCCAACACCAAACAGAACACTGATGGGTCTGTAATCTGAACCTGTAGCAAATTTCCACAAGGCAATAGCCACAATCTTCCTCAGAGGCACACACTCACGGAAGAAAGTGTCTTTTGGCTGCAATGCTGGCCGCAGTTTGTTGCACAGGAACATGAACGTCTCCTCAGACATTCTGAAGTGCTGCAACCACTGCGCTTCCGTGTAACGAGGTACATAATTATCCCACCAGTCAGAGGATCGGTTGAGTGACCAGATCGCGCGTCTGTGGCTGGAGCCTTCCAAAATAGCCATCTAAAGAAGTTAAATGTATTTTATTAACTTGAAGTGTATTAAACACGCACGTCAGCATTGGACTTTTAGACATTACAAGGATGCGTCGTCTGCGTTGTCGTAATCGCAGCAATGTGTTGTACTGCTTCAGCATGGCTTCCTGCATGACTCGGCGACGCTTTGCAGATTTCATCCTCCTCTCATCCCTCCTCAGCTGGCGAAGCCGACGCCTTTCGGCCTGTCTGTCGCGGAGTCTGGCCCCCAAAACGAGTTACAAGCGCAGAACCATGAAAACTATCTCTACGAAGTTCTCCATTGTTTACAATAGTGTCAACAACACAGGGCGGCTTGAATAGTCGCTGATATGATATGTGGGGAACACAACCTGAAAAAAGGGAAGTATTAAATAACTTCAGGATGAAGGAACCAACACTGTCAAATGCTTTTTTTTAGCATAAAAGATGGGAGACAGTCTAAGGGTCAATAAGAAGATCTCAAGTAGTGAACAATATCTGATAATTCCTCTAAAGAGACAAGTTCAAATTGGCACAAGGAGGAACAGCACTGAGGAAAAGAACTAAGGTCGGAAACAGATAAAAATGAAATAGAGGACCTAATCTCCTGGCCCTCAATCTAAGGAAAACGCCTGGAATTTGTCACATAACATTATCCTTGTAGTTTTATAAGTTGATAATTAATCTGAAGCAAACATCTTTACTGTGAACTAAATTTACTGTGTATCTTCATTCCTTTTGCCGTCCTTTTTCATTTGATTTTTCCTACTGGGAAGTTAGAATTTCCAAGGAGAAAGCGAACACACCATTAGCTGATAACAATGGTGGCAATGGAAGCTAATTTATCAAGCTAACGTTATCTTAAACAGTTTATTTAGCTGCTGGAGCAGATTAAAATGATGATGCCTCACACTTAGATCGTTGTCGCTGGTTTCATCTTCACCCAATCACCCGTCGCATTTAGTAAAGTGAGGCCAAACTTAAGAGCACGTTCATGTTCTTCTAGTCGGAAATTCGGAGCTCAGAGGAGAAAGCGAACGCACCATTAGCGGAACGGAAGCTAACATATCAAGCTAACGTTATCTTAAACATTTTATTTACCTACCGGAGCAGATTAAGATGAGGATGTCTCACTTAGATCGTTGTCGCTGGTTTCATCATCACCCAGTAGCCCATCATATTTAGTGAGGTTGACCCAAGCTTTAGCGTGCATTCTTTCTACCATGCTGCTCTGTTTACAACTCGCTCGCAGCAACCGATGTAACGCTCTTGCGCATGCACAGCTGTCTAGGCAAGTTCTCGTTATGAAGGACGGGTACCAAAACGAGGCACCGTTTCAAATGACGTGAATCGGTGCTCAGTCGGTACTATGGAATTCGGTCGGTACCTTAAAAAGTACCGAATTCGGTACCCATCGCCAGTCTACACTCATAAAAACTTTGAGGGGGGTGAATTTTTTTGTAATTCTTTTGTTAAAGTGTATTAAATGCCAAAAATTCTAAATAATTAATGAGCATCAGAACCACGTAGCAGAGCCAACTCCGGAGAAAGGCCTCAGCCTCACGTTAATAGATGTTCGGCCATTTCGCTTTATTTAACTATTTTTTTAATTTTCACTTTAGTTTTGTCTGTGTTTGTATTTGGATGTTAATCATGGATTTATTTGGACACAGAGAGCAAGCTGTGGTTACTAACAGATCATGCAAACAGTTTCAGCTTCTTTTTATCACTATTTTTCACTGCTTCTTTATATTACTTTTTTTGCTGGCTGAATGTGGGAATGTGTGAATGTGTAATTTAACTGCTTGGTCAAACATGTTAAGTGTGGCTGCTGACTGCATGATAACTTGAGCGGGTGCTAGGCTTCTCCTGTCTCCTGCGGATTACAGTTGCTAGAGCAGGTGGCTGGCTGTTTCCATATCCTGAGGCAGCTGGACTGGTTCCGGTGCGAGGCTGTAATCATGGTGGTTCGCTTGTGGATCTTGAGGGAGACCATAGACACACTGCAGCTCTATACCTGATGGTGCTTCACTTTTGAGTTGCTCAGCTGCATTTTTCTCACTAATAGTTTGCTGGTTGAATGGAGGAAACTGTGTGTTTTCCACAACACTGCTTGGTCTAAGGTGGGTTGAAATATAACATGTTGGTGTGGCTGCTGGGTAACAAAACTAGAGCTACATATCTGACCAAGGATAGCAGAGGCTATCAAACTTCGCTGCTCCATGGAGCTGAGTCTGCCAATGTCGACTTGACTCCATGGAGTGTCGACACAGCGGTGAGTGTTCGCGGATCTTTGACCGAAGTGGACCAGCAAAGTCCTAACTCTGTTAGCTTTGGGTTAGCATGTAGCTAATGTCCCGCTAATCCCGACCGTGGAGCATGAGCTGATGTAAAAGGCCACGGCGCCTGGCTACCATTGAGGCGGTCTGAGGCTCCGCTTGTAATTTAACAGTCCCGGGTGATAATAGATCTCTACAGGCGACCAGCATGACTACAGCCTTGCATGGGAGCCAGTCTGCCGTGTGGGCAGGATACCCCAGTCCACATAGCCCTTCTTAGCTTCTTGGGTTAGCCAACAGTAACAGCTCCACCCTCAGTTCCACTTCTTTTCCCATTTTTGGATTGTCTGGGCATGACAGGACATGTGACAGTCAAAATGGAAGTCGTGGGAACCTCCCATTTAGAATCAGAAACTTCATAATTCAAGCCAATGGACATGAATTGTCCAGCATATTTGTCAATGGGAAACATCGCCTTTCGCCACCGTATTTAGTTTTTGTTTCATCTTGTTCCCACCTCTTGTGGCCACTAGATGTTTGTTTCATAAAAATAATACATTCGTACCGATTTCAAAAGTAAACTTGCTTCTTCTAAAGTAGACCCACTTTTGATCACTGTTTGAATGTGGGTCTACTTTCTTTAGAGTATAATGAGAAAGTAGTAAAGCAGCTATCACGTGATTGTGTTAGACCAATGCCGTGCTCGCATTTAGTAACTAGGAGGCCAACATAGCTGTGCATTTGGAGTATTCTGATATCTTTGGCTCTCTTTATGTTTTTGAGGGCGCAATGGCAGCGCTGTTGATGACAGTGGCGTCCTGACCAATCACAAGCTTGCATTCTCTGTCTCATTGGAAGAAAGCTTAGAACAGAGAGCTCAACTCTGTCTGTCCTTGTGAGCCCACTGCAACAGTTGAAAGGATGGATAATGATGTTGCATGCGTCCACAACAACCCAGATGGAAAAGGACAAACCAGGCTTAAGCATCTGAACCCTTGGTCCAACACACCTCCATGTTCCTGTGTGCAGGGATCATGGGCGTCGCACCCGTAGGCAGGGTATCTGCAGGTTTAAGGGAGCCAAATTTAAGACTTTTTAAGACCTTTTTTAAGGCCACTTTGACCAAATTTAAACTTTTTTTTTTCAATTAAATTTAAGCTATAATTTCCAGCTATTGCCTGGAACCAGTGCTAACCACGTTGCAAACGTGGGATTAGCCATCTAGATACCATTAAACTTGCACTTCCCCATGGCGCAAGCTCCCAATAGCTTAACCAGCTAATGTGCTCATCTAAAAATATCCCCTTTTCACAACCAACTGAATGTGTACGGTTCCACTGATGCAAATGTCATACACAAAAAATGCTGAACACAAACTAGAAATTCACCAAAAAAAATTTTAGAAATAAAAGAGTCTTATTAATTGGGTCTTTGGTAATTTAAGATCTTTGGAAACTGTATTTAAGGATTATTTGTCATTTTTAAGGATTTTTAAGGCCTTAAATTTGGAAAAGCAAATTTAAGACTTTTTAAGACTTTTTAAGTACCCGCGGATACCCTGCGTAGGGGATGTGGGGGATTCAACACCCACACTTTTCCAGCCGTTTTGCTCACCTCCACACCAGTCTGGTTTCTCGCACTCACTCTGTTTGCCTCATCTCCTTCTTCCCCTCCCTTTTCTGTTTCTCCTTGAAACCCGACATCGGCTGTCGGGATTCAAGGAGAAACAAGAGAGGGAGGGACGGAAGAGCTCGACTGAATTCCTAATTTTACATCTTGACATTAGCTGTACAAAGTCTGAGTTTGATAAAGTGAAGAACAACAATTTGCAGAGGTTTATAACAGGTGCGGTGCCAGGTTTTCATTTTTGGGTGGGCCACGGTAATTTTGGACGGGCCTTAATAAGCAGTGACTTAAGTGAAGCAGGCAGGTCGCGCTAGAAAATTTAGTTTAAAAAGACGTCATAAATGTTTTCCCTCATCATTTTAATTTCAAAAATATGAAGTAAAAACTCCCAATTTAATTTTCATTCATTTTTCATTTATAGGCACCAGAATGCATTACCTGCACTTCTAATATTTACCTCTCAATGTAGGACTCTTTCATAAGGGTACATGCACACCAGTAGTTTTTACAGTTATTCATAAGGCAAAATCTTTGACATTTTTGAAAATAAAAATTGAATAAAATAAATCCATCTTCCAGCAAAAGCAAAGAATCCAGCCCACCTCTCCAAATGCGTAAAATGTGCATCACAGCCGCTAGTTAGGCGCGCCGCGCGCACCGTCAGCTACGTCAGCCCAGACAAGAGCAGAGCAAATAGAGACAGAATAGAGGATAATTGTGTCTGGTTGTGGATGGAGATTACATTTTACAGCAGCCTGATCATCATTTAAATACATAAACCATCACCTGTCTTCTAGTCCACGCTATCAGCATTATTTTAATTGGTGTGTGTGTGTGTGTGTGTTTTCCACTTCAAACACTGGTCTAACCAACCAGACCAGCGTGTCCAGTAACATATTAATGTTACAATTAAACAGTTTCACTTCATGTAGGCTAGGAACATTTCACCTGCCGTGGCCCGACCGCTTCTGCTCCACATAAACTTTGTGCGTAATCAAATGTCTCTACAGGTGCTTTCTGAGCTGCTATTCTGCCTCAGACTGGATGCGTCATGCGTCTCCATATTAGAGACGGGAACAAGCGCTATTCAGCCAAAGTTTCATAATCAGAGAACATTTTTCCAAGTGACACATCCCTCAAAGAGACCGGGATTCCAGACCGCTTCAGTGGGAGGAAATCTTACCGCATGCGCTGTGGTTCTGCACTGCGAACCCCTCTACAGATCTTCAGCTCACTGTCCACCGTGTGCGCTGCGAGCTGCACTGAGCACAGTGTCCAGTATAAAGCTCTGATGTTCTGATGGGAATCATTTCTTGATTGATTTAGTTACCTCCACGATGTGCGTAACGATTAAAATGTCAGCTCATCTGTGTGCGCATCAGTGTGCGTCGGGGTAATTCTTTCAAAACAACCAACATCCTTGAGTTTATCCATCAAAATAAACAGTCAAATGGAAATATCTGTAACCTGCCATGTAACTGTTTTACCTTCCCGTGAAGATTGTTGCAAAGAGAAACAATTAAACTTGATTAACCCCAGAGCCATGCGCACTGCGCTGTACTCCGTGACTGTAAATGAGGGGAAAAACGATTTAATCGGATCTTTTTCTTTTCAACATGGTTTAATGTAAAGTTTCATTCAGTACAAACTTTAGTTACACCAATCTAACGAGACAGAGCCTGGATTTTTATTCTGAACACTTTAAACATGTTTAAAACTGAGAAATGCGTGACGCATCTAAAATTCGCACCTGCTCCGCTATTATGGAAATTAAACTAACAAGATGAATAACATGAAATTATTTTAGGCACAGACAACATCCCCCACACTTTCGACAAGCTTGCAACGCACCTGGCAGGGATGGAGCTTCAGTGGGGGCTGCTCGCCCCTGGCCCGGACTTGGAAGGGACCTGCCCCTGCAATGAAGCGGATGAGAGGGAATGGCGCCTCTAACACAAATATGGATGCTGGATAAGACAAGCACTTCCATAACTTGTGTTCAGAGGAGAATGAGGATAATAAGCACCATTCTTAATAAATACGCTCATGCTTTGTCTAGGGTTTACGTATGTTTCCGCAGTCTGGAATGAGTCATGGTTGCTAAAAGCTTTACAAGGCTGGCTGACTTTAGTGATGTACTAGGTGTAAAATACTGAATACAATGTTGAGCTGCATCACGTGTAGCTCTACGACCTGTTAATTTACAAGTGGATCTCCAAAATCGCCTCCAAGTGTAATATGGGTAAAACCCGGCATCAGCTGTCCACCAACATCATCATCACTTGTCAACAGATAGGAAACTAGGTAGATGGCTAATGGAGAAGAAGAAATTTATTTGGTCTCAGGGATTATTTCAGTTCCATTTTCAAGACAGACTTTTTCAAAGAAGCTGATCATCATCAATGTCCAACTATGTCACTAGTTTGTCTCAGCCAGAGGCAACTCAGCCTTGGCCTCCATGGCCATAGAAAAGGACCTACCGATGGAAGGATGGAAATTTTGAACTATAAACAAGTTTCTTTTCCATTTGCTTACTTACAGGCTGTTTATAGGCAGATGATTTTAAAAGATGGTTTACTTGAGAAAAAAAAACATTATGAATGTATTAAAAATAGCCTCATCGCTTATAATTTTAATAATTAAGTCTGAAATTTGTGGTTGTGATGACTGGGCTGATTTCTGATGCACAATCCACATATCACCACCAGGGAACGCCAAATCACCATTTGTATGCGTCACACTGACAGACGATAACAGCAAAATATTTCCAAAAACGTGCTTAATATTCACCAATATATGCAAATTCAGCATAAAAAACCAACAAAGCTCATTTCATGAAGTTAAAAGCATTAGCAGTCTTACCTCTGCTGGTTTGACCCTCCCACCCTATTGGGTGACCCCTAAAGGAAAAGTAACCACTGAATGAGATTGATGGTTTATCACTTGATTTCCACGTGATAGGGGTGAGGTGGTGCTCACTCGTCACTCCTGCCACGTGGACCTCAAGGGATAAACCATCAGACCTGCTCAACTGCGTGATTGTGGATGTCTGATGTTTGAGGATGGACAGATATACGGTATTATCAGAAATCTTTGAAATTTGGAATAAATCACCAGAAAAACTCAAAATTCGAATTGGCCCTACCAGGCCTCAAAGCACTGGGTGGGTGAATGTTCCCACAGCCTGGGAGATCTCTGACAGGTGGGGTGGGGGGAAGGCCAAAACGGCCATTCTGGGATTCTCCAGAATTCACAGATGGCCAGTCTGCCACTATCGTAAAATCAGATTAGGTCAGTAAACTGGCACTTAAGGCCCAGTTACCAAATAAAGGGCGCCACAGCTAAAATCATGTTTTCGTGAAATGTTTTTGTGAACTTTATGGCCCCTGGCCCAGCTCTGATTTCTTCTACTAGTGCCTGTGTGTGTTTGTTTTTTATCATCATCATCAGGACAAAGCTTGTGTGTGCGGTTTACACACAGATTTACACGCATGTTCATCCTTCTTTAAACAGGAAGTAGCTATAATTCCTAAGGTCAGAGGACACTTCTCACAGGGCAGATGAGGATGTTGTGGTGTATTCACCACTCGCCAATCAGAACGCTTTTCTCACCAAGCTGCCAGGAAATTAGGTTGTCCTCTCCTCTGGGCTTACACCCCCACACACATGCATGTGCACATGCACGCGCGCACACACACACACACACACACACACACACACACACACACAGAGACAGACAGACATCTGAGACCAGATAAACTCAGAGCCCTGAAGTCTCTTCATAGCAGACTGAATGAATGTGAAACTGGTCTCATTATTTTTCATTCTTCATCTGAACCACTTCCTGCAAGGGTCTCAGGGAGCTTGTGTTAATCGCTCACTGGGCAAGGGACATGGGACACACAGAGACAAACAACCACTCACTCACACTTTAGACAGTTTCTCCAGTTAACCCAACAGGCATGTTTCAGGGATGTAGAAGGAAGCTGGACTACCCAGTGACAATCCACACAGGCTGCAGCTGGGATTTTAACCTCTAACCTCAGCAATAGTGCTACCAGCAGCAACACCATAGAAAAACAGCAAAAATAGTCATAAGCTTTGTATGTAGTCAGCATCTTCACTATAAGCTATGAGCTGCTGTGAAATGTTCAAGGCTGATGAGAGGTTGAACAGGTTCCTAGTACATCTCTTCCTTTTCTCCAGATTTGATCAGATCAGTGGGCTCAGAGATTGTGGGGGTCAGACTTTTCTGTGATCAAAGGCGGCCCAACAGTATCCTGAAGGGAGATGCTGAGGATAGCTGCAGGAGCATTAGATAACTCAGCAGCATAGTCTTTCAACACCTGGAGCCTTGTCAGGCCCAGCAGCAGTGGGAGACCTCTCTCCATATCCTGCTTACATAAGCCACAGCCACACACAGTACCAGAAAATATTAACCACCAGGAAGTGGTTTTATCCCTGGTCTGTGGTCCAAAGCCTCAGACCTACTGTAGGGTAAATGTAACTTTTCTGGGAGGCAAGGGCGTCAGTTTGTTTTCAGAATTGCTGGGGACAATAACCATACACTTGAGTGGGGTTTAAAAATTGCTGGGGACAATAAAGTAGGCTAGCACAGGGGTCGGCGGCTCTGGAGCCGCATGCGGCTCTTCCATCCATCTGATGCGGCTCGCTGTGTTTGTAAAATAATGAATGGATATTTAAATAAAATGCTTTACATTTTACTACATTAATTTTACATCTGTATGCCAATTCTAAATGTAAAGATTGTCTGCGTAAACCTGAACAGGTCCAACCCGGTCTTACTGTGAGACCGGGTTGACGCATCACGCTTGTGCGTAATCATATCGGCGCTTTCTGAGCTGAAGAGGATGTGAGATTCTGGGATTCTCCTCAGACGGCTCCTGGATGTGTCGCCACACTGGAGACAGGAACAAGCACTATTCAGCCAAAGTTTCATCATCAGGGAACATTTTCTAAGTGACAAGTCTCTCTGAGAGACAGGGTTTGGAAAACACTCGCTTCAGTGGGAGGAATCGTCCACATGCGCTCTGGGTGGCTCTGGGGTTAATCAAGTTTAATTGTTTCTCTTTGCAACAATCTTCACAAGAAGGCAAAACAGTTAAACGGCAGGTTACATATATTTCCATTTGACTGTTTATTTTGACAGATGAACTCAAGGATGTTGCTTGGTTTGAAAGAATTACCCCGACGCAAACTGACGCACATGGATGAGCTGACATTTTAATCGTTACACACATCGTGGAGGTAACTAAATCAATCAAGAAATGATTCCCATCAGAACATCAGAGCTTTATACTGGACACTGTGTTCAGCGTGGCTCGGAGCGTCCACGGTGGACAGTGAGCTGAAGATCTGGGGTTCGCAGCGCAGAACCACGCCGCATGCGATAAGATTTCCTCCCACTGAAACAGTCTGGAAACCCGGTCTCTCTGAGGGATGTGTCACTTGGAAAAATGTTCTTTTTATGAAATTATGAAACTTTGGCTGAACAGCGCTTGTTCCCGTCTCTAATATGGAGACGCATGACGCGTAGAGACATTTGATCACGCACAAAGTTTATGTGGAGCAGAAGCGGTCGGGCCACGGCAGGTGAAATGTTCCTAGCCTACATGAAGGCAAACTGTTTAATTGTAACATTAATATGTTACTGGACACGCTGGTCTGGTTGGTTAGACCAGTGTTTGAAGTGGAAAACACACACACACACACACACCAATTAAAATAATGCTGATAGCATGGACTAGAAGATGGTTTACGTATTTAAATGACGATCAGGCTGATGTAAAATGTAATCTCCATCCACATCCAGACACAATTATCCTCTATTCTGTCTCTATTTGCTCTGCTCTTGTCTGGGCTGATCAGCTGACGGTGCGCGTGGCGCGCCTAACTAGCGGCTGATGCACATTTTACGCATTTGGAGAGGTTGGCTGGATGCTTTGCGTTTACTGGAAGATGGTCCACTTAACGCATGGGTGTAGACTACATATTAATGACAAATGAATGAAAATTAAATTGTGAGTTTTTACTTCAGATTTTATAAATAAAAATGACGGGGAAAACATTTATGACATCTTTTTAAACTAAATTTTCTAGCGCGACCTGCCTGCTTCACTTAAGTCACTGCTTATTAAGGTCCGTCCAGAATTACCATGGGAAACGGGTAATAATGGCTCTTTGATGGGAATAGGTTGCCGACCCCTGGATAAGATCTGAGCTGGTAAAACAAAAATCCTCATCAGCAGGCGTTTTTGAAAGTGGGGGGGACACAGCTGCCAATCACAAATTTTGCCGGGGACATGTCCCCGGCGTCCCCGGTTAAAATGACGCCTATGCTGGGAGGGACGCCTCAGTGACTGTAAACCTAAATGCTGAAAATAATACAATATACTGAAACTCATAATTTAAAAAAGTTGTTAGAACTCAAAAATGTTGAGTTAGTTCAATCTTTTTCTTGTTTTAAGTTGTAATAAAAATGAACTTGTCATCTGTTGTATAATTGCTTTATATAAGTTATTGATCACTACTGTTTGTCAATCACACTTATCATGAGGATGTAATCAAGGGTAATCATGGTAGAGCCGAACATAATGTGATCATGAGGATGTAATCAAGGGTAATCATGGTGGAGGTGTGCAGCTTTGCACGCACATCAGTGGATGTATAAGGAGCAGAGCAGAGCTCAGGTTGAGAGAGCTGCTTGAAGGATTCTACCTGACGAGGTTCATGGATTACATGTGTTCAGTTCTTCACCTATCATGGATTACGTTTTCTAACTGGGGTGTTCAGCTCTCCACCCATAAGCAACGGTAAGAGAAATGTTTTGTTCATGATTGATAACTTGTATGAATGCCGGTTGAATAAAGCCTTGTTGTTCATCTGATATTCAAGTTGTGTTTCATTGTTTCTGGTGTCGACTTGACAACGATCCTGATTAAATAAATATAAAGTGTAAAAAGAGACTTTGAGTCTTTTAAGGTAATTAAAATAAAATAAAACATTTTATTGTAGAACATAAGTCAACACGTTCTCACTCCCAGCGCGTCAAAAACAAACGCTTGGTCAGCCACCCTCCACGTCAGACCCCTGACGCCAAAAGTGCCCTTTTTCGTTACTTATGTGCGAAAAGGGGTTTTTCCCTTATTTGACTGCAGATCCCAATGCAGCGTAAAACTGAAGCGATGGGATGTCCGCTACCATTGCATCCCAATGCAGCGTTACACTGGCACCAAACAAGCTCATTGTACCTCACCTTAACCTTATCCTCTTATTTAACCTTCCCCTCACCCCTATCCTAACCTAAACCATCTTGCCAACAAACACGTTGGTGATATGTCGATCGCTCTAAAAGCCAGCTCTATGAAGTGAACGGCGGGAGCCGCCTCGTGATTGGTCGAGTTTGGACCGAGCCAACGCGAGGGGGAGGTTTCAACTACCAAGGTGGAGGTTAAAAGTAAAGGGTATGTGTAACCTCCCCCTCGCCAGATGGTATGTTCTAACGTTCCCCTTGGGCGGCAAATACGAAAATTCACAGTCAGACTCTGACTGTCAGAGTCAGAATGCAGGGGAAACAAACGCTTGATCGCAGTGAGAGTAACGTTTTAGGTAGCAAGAGGGTTAAGGTTAGGATGAGGGAGAGGGGAAGGTTATAAATAGCGAAACGTTAAGGTTTAGGTGCGGTTAAACGAGGTGGTTCGGTGCCGCATCGGTTAAACGAGCTGGTTCGGTGCTGCATCAGTGAAATGAGGGTTAAGGTTAGGATGAGGGAGAGGGAGAGGGGAAGGTTATAAATAGTGAAACGTTAAGGTTTAGGTGCAGTTAAATGAGCTGGTTCGGTGCTGCATCAGCGGATATCTAATCACGTCAGTTTTACGCTGCATTGGGATCTGCAGCTACAAAAGGGGAAACCCCCTTTTCGCACATAAGTAACGAAAAAGGGCACTTTTGGCGTCTGGGGTCTGACGTGGAGGGTGGCTGACCAAGCGTTTGTTTCC
>SSNQ01034339.1:169391-192534 GCA_006942095.1 Nothobranchius kuhntae
GGGGGGACACAGCTGCCAATCACAAATTTTGCCGGGGACATGTCCCCGGCGTCCCCGGTTAAAATGACGCCTATGCTGGGAGGGATGCCTCAGTGACTGTAAACCTAAATGCTGAAAAAAATACAATATACTGAAACTCATAATTTAAAAAAGTTGTTAGAACTCAAAAATGTTGAGTTAGTTCAATCTTTTTCTTGTTTTAAGTCAACACGTTCTCACTCCCAGCGCGTCAAAAACAAACGCTTGGTCAGCCACCCTCCACGTCAGACCCCTGACGCCAAAAGTGCCCTTTTTCGTTACTTATGTGCGAAAAGGGGTTTTTCCCTTATTTGACTGCAGATCCCAATGCAGCGTAAAACTGAAGCGATGGGATGTCCGCTACCATTGCATCCCAATGCAGCGTTACACTGGCACCAAACAAGCTCATTGTACCTCACCTTAACCTTATCCTCTTATTTAACCTTCCCCTCACCCCTATCCTAACCTAAACCATCTTGCCAACAAACACGTTGGTGATATGTCGATCGCTCTAAAAGCCAGCTCTATGAAGTGAACGGCGGGAGCCGCCTCGTGATTGGTCGAGTTTGGACCGAGCCAACGCGAGGGGGAGGTTTCAACTACCAAGGTGGAGGTTAAAAGTAAAGGGTATGTGTAACCTCCCCCTCGCCAGATGGTATGTTCTAACGTTCCCCTTGGGCGGCAAATACGAAAATTCACAGTCAGACTCTGACTGTCAGAGTCAGAATGCAGGGGAAACAAACGCTTGATCGCAGTGAGAGTAACGTTTTAGGTAGCAAGAGGGTTAAGGTTAGGATGAGGGAGAGGGGAAGGTTATAAATAGCGAAACGTTAAGGTTTAGGTGCGGTTAAACGAGGTGGTTCGGTGCCGCATCGGTTAAACGAGCTGGTTCGGTGCTGCATCAGTGAAATGAGGGTTAAGGTTAGGATGAGGGAGAGGGAGAGGGGAAGGTTATAAATAGTGAAACGTTAAGGTTTAGGTGCAGTTAAATGAGCTGGTTCGGTGCTGCATCAGCGGATATCTAATCACGTCAGTTTTACGCTGCATTGGGATCTGCAGCTACAAAAGGGGAAACCCCCTTTTCGCACATAAGTAACGAAAAAGGGCACTTTTGGCGTCTGGGGTCTGACGTGGAGGGTGGCTGACCAAGCGTTTGTTTCCAACGCTTAGGGTGTGAGAATGTGTTGTTTAACTACATGGAATTCAAACTTTTTGATTAATCTGAACAATTATTGTTTTTTATTAAGTGTGACTTAAATAAATGAATAAAAATCAACTTAACTTGAATGAGTAATATTAAGTAAAAATTATTAATTTATTATTTTATGTTTCTATATTATTCTATTCATATTTAGGTCAACTTAAAGTGTGTCTGATGAACAGAATTATATATATTTTTAAATATTTGTGGATGTTTATGTTATGGTCCATGGTGAGCTGCCTGCCTGTAACCCTGTTTTCTTCTGAGCATTGTCCACAGGTGGGCGTGTCTGAGAGCTACCAGCTGCAGCTGATCCCGCCATCAAGGCCCAGGGATTTAAGGAGCAGTGTGACACTTCACCACGCCGGATGATTACTCTGTTTGGGTTTGTCTAGCCTCTAACCTGTATCCCTTTCTTTATAACCTGCCGCCTGAAAAATCCCTGATAGCTCTTCCCTGCTCTCCTTCAGGTTTCGCTCCACATTCCACCATCTCCATAACCAACCCGGACTCCTGCACTCCAGACCACACTGCCTCCTCCCCTGGCCGCCAGCTCTCAGCCTCTCACCTGCCCTCATCAACCTCCGCTCCTACATCACCTCTGGATAAAACAGTTTTTCGCCTTCTGGATCTCCTCTGCTCACCCGGACCTGACCAAGCCCTCCCTGTGCATTCTACCGCTACCTGAAAACAGTAAGCTCCCGTCTCAAGAAAAATCTCCATAATCCCACCGGATATTCACCCTGTCTCCCTCCTCAGAACCTCCTCCTGGAATCCTGCTACATGTGCAGAGCATCTTCTGTTCCCGTCACTCCTTTTAGCTCCTCATTTGAAATAAAACAAACCTTTTTTACACACTTACCTGTTTTCGTGATTGATTCTGCATGTTGTGGGTCAAGAAATTGCCACCCAACATGACAGTATAGGGAAAGAATAAAAAAACACAAAACAAGCAATTTTTG
This sequence comes from Nothobranchius kuhntae, assembly GCA_006942095.1. Classification (NCBI taxonomy): domain Eukaryota; kingdom Metazoa; phylum Chordata; class Actinopteri; order Cyprinodontiformes; family Nothobranchiidae; genus Nothobranchius; species Nothobranchius kuhntae. Next base: position 171,573 of record SSNQ01034339.1, read on the forward strand.
GTGGGTGTCAGGAACTATACAAAACTGGTGAGGAAGGCGCATTGTGTCTAGTCTTATTTTTATTTGTTCTATTCTGGGGTGTTTATGCATGTTTATTGTGGGGGAATATTTCTCTTATTACTTCAGTGTTACAAATATGGTGTTACTTTTTGTATCATGTTGGCACCATAAATGAGGAGGTTGGTCAAAGGAATAACCAGGCTGTGCCGTTCCACTGTCCACTGTAATACTCTGGTGGTTCACACCAGATGCTCTGGACTTGGCTTTGGGTGTTCTGTTCTCACTGGCTATTAGCATCTATGGGTGTGTGTGTGTGAGTCATGCACTGGTGTTAGCTTCCACCTTGACCTGCCTGCCACATTCTCATTTTAAGTAAATTAAACTTATCTGGTTTAGTGTAGTGGTTAAAATGAAGTATTCAATACTTAATTAAGATTAGTTCTGTAAACTAAGAATGCTAAGTAGAGAATATCCAGTACTTAAAAAAATACATTTGTTGGACTTAAAAATATTAATCAAAGCAAATAATTAAGTGTGTGTTTTTTCAACTATTTCATTAACTCAATTTTTTTATGTAATAAGTTTCACCAAAACTTATCAGGTTTTACAGTGTACGCTGTTGCTGTATTTACTGCCATGTGTAAATCTTTAGTACCACAGAGCTTTTCCTTCAACCATATGACAGCTGAGCCTTCTTCATGGCTAAGGTCAGTGCTCAGAGTAGGGCCAACACTTAAACTATTTTGTCTCCTTGTAGCGACTTCTTTCTGATCCAAAACTCACGCTGGGTGAGCGGCTCCTGCTGTGATGCGTCCTCCAATAAACCATTGACTTCCTTATTTTGTGTTTCTGTTTTATTATACTTTTTGAATGGATTTGGTTGTAAATAACAATGACAACGATCACGGCCAACAACGAAGATGGCCAACAGAAAAGTTAACAATGCAACCGCTCAACAGAAAGCAAACACTTTAGGGACGAGTTAAAAAAGGATGGCCACACACGCCTCTGGCTGGCGTCCTTCACCTGCAGCTGATTACATTGTAACATCTGTGCCTGGCTGGCAAACAAACAAACAAAAAACAAACATCCGTTTTGGCCCCTACACTCCTCATGTGAACACCACTAGATGTGCGTCTACAGGCACTATCATCAGGTTTTCAGTCCAACACTGTGTCAACTTGTACTTAAAAAAGTGGCCCGATACAAGTAGCGTGACATTTGTCTCTCATTTGTCTCTCTAGTTGCAGCAAGGGGGAACAGCAGCAAACTCTGGAAAAAATGTGGTGGTGCAATCAGATGGTCAAAACCTCAGGGTTCTGATGTTTGGTTTGAGGATATGAGACAAACATGAGTCACAGCTGATCGCCCTTCCCACAGTGGAAGCATGCTTCATCTAGCCACAGAAAAACAGAGTCAGAAGAAGTGAAAGTTCTCCACATCAAACATGGCAACATCAAGTATGGCAAGCTGTTACATAATTTAATCAAGCTTATTTTGAAACTGCTTTGTTATTTACTGTTTTACAATGTAATGCAAAGACTTGAGCAGCCATGTTAATCTTCACAATTTTCCTGCAGTTGGTTGTTATGATAAAATACATCAGTTAAATATATCATATGGGAGACACACAGTGATGGTTGAGAAGTGAAACAAAGTTATAGGATTTACAGAAAATGAGCAAGAACCGTTTAAACAAATTTAGGCAGGTGTACAAATCTGGGCACTGTTGTCATTTTATTGATTCCAAAATCTTTAGAACTAATTATTGGAACTCAAAATTGTTTTGGTAAGCTCAGTGACCCTTGACCTCCATACACACAGGTGAATCCAATAATGAGAAAGAGTATTCATGGGGGCCAATTGTAAGTTTCCCTCTTCTTTAAATATTCTCTGAAGAGTACTAACATGGCGTCTCAGAACAACTCTCACTTGAGCTGAAAAAAAAGATTGTTCACCCTCATGGTTTAGGGCAGTGGCTCCCAACTTTTGACTCGTGGACCCCCTGAGCCGTTTTCTCGTACCGCGTGTACCCTCTTAATCAAGCACGTTGATGATTCCCCAAAAGTACAACTCACAACTAACTATTAAATGAAAATAATTTTATTAAATATCCTTAACGCTGAACCACGCCTCACTTCCTGTCTGGCCCTTATGCAGGCTCTAGACTCCTTGTGGAAACTCTCTGGAGCTCTGCATCTGCACCGAAGCTGGTGTAAATGCTCCAGTTGGACTCAATCATTTCTGATCCATGTGAAACTCGACCGTATCCATTGGAGTTGGAGTTCAGATGGCGCTTGCGCGGGTGCACGCAGCGAGCTGCTCATCCTCTTCACGCAATGGAACCTTGCGTTTTATTGGCTTTTATGCACTTTTGTTGTTTCTGATGCTTTTATTGAATGGTGTGGCTTCTCTGGTGACTTGTGATCGAGCTGCGCTGCTGAGGATTCGTCCTCCTGTTGATGTAGTGGGCGCTGCACGCTGGGAACCTCACGGATGGCGTTGTTGTTGTTTGGACTGCCCGTGTGCTCTCTCCACACGTGATGTGTCGGCCTTTTGTCCGCCCCAGCTCGAGAAGGAAGCATCGGAGAAGACGGGGAAAGCGAGGTAGCCGGCGCGTGAGACGTCGGGCTGGACTTCCTGGATCCCTGAAGAAGCAGCTGGTCTGATTCAGCCCAGCTTGTGACTCTGTGGCTCAGAGACGTCTGATGGATTACTCTGCGCCCTGCCTTGTGAACTTGGCCGGCTCTGAGGGTGAGCTGGCACCGCGCCACAGCCATTCGGCTCGAGGACCTCACCAGAGTGGGGTTTGCTGGGAGAGTCTGCGCTTGGTTACGGGCTCTGAGCTGGAGGAGATGGTGCCCGTGCGCGATCCCGGTGCTGCGGCCCCGCCGCAGACCCTATTTGGTATGGTCAATGCCAGGTCTGTGCAGAACAAAACTTTTATTCTTCGGGACTTTTTTATTCAACAAGACTTGAGTTTTCTGTGCATCTGTGAGTCCTGGATCCCATTTGGTGACTCAAGCGCCCTGCTGGAGCTGGTACCACTTGGCTGCTCCTGTTTAAATATCCCCAGATCACGGGGCAGAGGTGGGCTGGTTGTTGTTTTTAAATCTAGCTTTCCTTGTAAACAGCTTACACCCACCATGTCATTTTCTTCCTTTGAACTGTGCTTATTTGAACTGTGCATCTCCCCCCGCCTGCTCGTTGTGCTGATTTATCGCCCTCCAAAGACAGACTCTAACTTCCTTAATGATTTCTGTGATCTTGTGTCAGATTGCATCCTAAAATATGACTATGTCCTATTTTTTGGTGATTTTAACATCCATATCTGCTGTCCTGACAATGTGCTCGCTAAAGGCTTTTTGAATTTGCTAGATTCATTCAACTTAAGTCAATGGGTATCGTCCCCAACTTATGACAGGGGTCACACCCTGGACCTGGTTCTCTCTTTTGGTCTCCCCGTCATGAACCTTGTGACTTTGCCTCCTGTGTTCTCTGACCACTCTCTTATACTCTGTGATGTTACGTTGCCATGTCCTGTCCCTGTGTGTGAAGCTCCAGCTACTAGGTTCAGAGCCCTGGATGCAGAAACTGTTGCAAAGTTTGTGGACTGTATGTCTGTAAGGTTAGAGACCTTTAACCCAGATCCATCTAACACTGAACACTATTCACAACACTTTGATTTACTTTGTAATCAGGTCCTGGACGTGGTTGCCCCTCTCAAACTGTGCAAGTCTCGGCCTAGGAAGGAGCCTTGGCTCTCTGATGTCACACGGGCTTGTAGGCGGGCGTGTATAGAGCCTCTGAGAGAAAGTGGAAAAAGGATGGCCTACAGGTCTCACGTGAGTTGTTCAGAGCATTTCTGGTTGCTTATCAGGATGCTGTGACGGTTGCTAGAACGGCCTATTTTGCTGACATCATTGAAACAAACTAAGAATCCCAAGATTCTCTACAAAACACTGAATTCTGTTCTGGTGTATCAAGAACCTAGCTCTGCTGGAAAATGAAGATTTTCACAAATTCTTTGTTCATAAAGTATCGGGCATTAGAGCAGCTATTTCTGGTAACTCTAATGACCCTGTTCCACTTCCTCTATCACCACCCACCCTGAGGTCCCTCAATACCATTTCTTATTCTGAGCTGAGTAAGCTTGTTGCAAGGCAGAAGTCTTCTGGCTCTCCACTTGATGTTCTGCCGCCTCGTGTCTTGGCCCATCACTTGGTCAGATTATCAATGGGAGTATCAGCACTGATGTTGTCTCAGCTGCTTTGAAAGCAGCAATTGTTCGGCCGACGCTGAAGAAACCTGGTGCTGATGTCTCTGTGATCGAAAATTACAGGCCTATCTCTACCCTGCCTTTTACATCGAAACTGCTTGAGAAAGTTGTTTATCAGCAGCTGATGTCACATTTAGCTGACTCTGATCTGTTTGAGGTTTTCCAATCAGGGTTCAGGTCTGGCCATAGTACAGTGTCTGCTCTACTGGGGGTCTTAAATGATATCTATATATCACTAGATCAGGGATGGGTACCGAATTCGGTACTTTTTAAGGTACCGACCGAATTCCATAGTACCGACCGAGCACCGATTCACGTCATTTCAAACGGTGCCTCGTTTCGGTACCCATCCATCATAACGAGAACTTGCCAAGACAGCTGCGCATGCGCAAGAGCGTTATGTCGTCGCTCGCTGCGAACCAGTTGTAACCAGAGCAGCATGGTAGAAAGAACGCACGCTAAAGCTTGGGTCCACTTCACAAAATGTGATGGGTAACTGGGTGATGATGAAACCAGCGACAACGATCTAAGTGAGACATCCTCATCTTAATCTGCTCCGGTAGGTAAATGTAATTAGCTTAATATGTTAGCTTCCGTTTCGCTAATGATGCGTTCGCTTTCTCCTCGGAACTCTGAATTCCCGACTAGAAGAACATGAACGCGCTCTAAAGTTTGGCTTCACTTTACTAAATGTGACGGGTGAAGACGAAACCAGTGACAACGATCTAAGTGTGAGGCATCATCGTTTTAATCTGCTCCAGCAGCTAAATAAACTGTTTAAGATAACGTTAGCTTGGTATGTTAGCTTCCATTGCTACCATTGTTATCAGCTAATGGTGCGTTCGCTTTCTCCTCGGAAATTCTAACTTCTCAGTAGGAAAAATCAAATGAAAAAAGACGGCAAAAGGAATGAAGATACACAGTAAATTTAGTTCACAGTAAAGATGTTTGCTTCAGTTTAGTTATCAGCTTATAAAACTACAAGCACGATGTTAAAATACAAACAGTTGAATGTTATTAATCGTGATGTATATCAAATATTGTTAAATATTGAGAAAAATACATATTTTATTATAAAAGAGAATTAAAATAATAAACACTCAAAAGTATCGAAAATTGGTACCGTTAAGTATCGGTATCGATTCGTAGGTACCGGGAATTAGTACCACATGGATTCAAATGTCAAAGGTACCCATCCCTAATCAGGGTACATCTGTGGTGCTTCTGTTGTTAGATCTGACGGCAGCTTTTGACACGGTTGACCACGCGATTCTGCTTGATCCCTTGGAACGATGGGTTGGGATCAAAGGGTCTGCTCTGGATTGGTTTAGATCATATCTCCACAAAAGGACATTCTGTGTTTTTTCCTCTTGGGAGGGGCCCCGCTGGGGGGTCCTGCAGGGATCGATCCTTGATCCTCTTTTGTTTGCCATTAATCTGCTTCCTCTGGCAACACATTCTCACACCCAAGGCGTCAAACTATGACGCGTGTGACCACGCCTCAAATATATGATGAATCGGGACGCCCCAGCACGTCAGGAGATGACGATCAGGGACCTGGCCATTCTGATCAGCTCATTCTCTGCGTTAAGGGCTTCAATAATCGGTTTGGAAAAGTGTATCACTATTATTTCAGTTTTTATATTTTTTTTACTTAAAAACCCAAACAATTTAGAATTTAGCGTTTTCACCTCATTTAGTTGTATTTTAGATTTATTCATAGGAGAATTGTCTTGTTGCGCAAATTTAAAAACTATTTGAGACATTATGTATTTATTTAAACAAGTTTTGAACATTAAAGGCGATAAAGACTCTAAACCAACATTTTCCTTGTTGCTGTTGAATAAAGACAGTTTGGGTGATCAAAAGTAGCACACCTAAATGCCAAAGCCATGTGTGATCTACTCTATTTGCAAATTAGAAAGTGTAAAAAGGGGAGAGAACATTTCCTTTTCTGAGCAAGCCTTCCTAGTCAGGTCATAAGTGGGAGTCCTTACTCCACAAACCTGCTCGTCATCACCTTATGAATTTAGGCTCCACCCTGGCTGGAAGTTTAGCAAGCTTAAAATCATTCCTTCAGGAGGAAAAAACCACCATAAATCTGACCATGTGGTAAGTAGCAGATATGCTAGAGGAGAAGAGATTCTGTGGTTTCCCGAACATATTTGTGTTTCTTTTTTGTAATTTAGAAGACCTGTTCTTATTTAAATGGCATGCTATACTTTTCAGAATTAGCTGTTCTGCTGTAATTCATCTGGTATGTGAGTTAGAAAAGAACATATCACAATATATATATTGTTAGGGTGAAAAACTCGGTCATCTGGGAGGGGCTCAGAGTAGACCCGCTTCCCCGTTTTCCCCAACAGCTGTGGGGGCATTCCACCGAGATTTCCGGTGTCAGGAGTTAAATTTTAAGTGCGATCTGTGCTTTTTTTTTTTTGGCTTTCATTCTGCTTCACCAGCTACTCTTCAAATTTTACTGCTGCCGGTTGTTTTGGACAGCTGCTGATGTAATTTCCTACTGAGTAACAACCAATCAGCGTGAGTTAACTGAAGGTTCCGCTCAGCTACTCCACCGGGCCGTTCGGAGTACCTACTCCAGAGCAGGTACTCAGAAGGTTCCTGAAAACGGCCGTTCGGACGGCCCGCTCAGGTGGAGACACGCGCATGTCAGGAGGTTCCTGTAAATCTACCCTGAAGTTCTTGTAGATGAAACACCTTATTTTTCTCACCTGGCCAGGGAACGCCTTGGGATTCCCCCAGAAGTGCTGACTCAAGTGGCTGGGGAGAGGGAAGTCTGGGCCTCTTGACTTAGGTTGCTGTCCCTGCAACCCGACTACGGATAAGCGGAAGAAAATGGATGGATGGATATATATTATTAGGGTGGGCCGTTATCGGCATTAACGTGCTGCGGCAAAGCTAGACTCTTATCGCGTGATAAAAAAAGACGCCATTAATCTATTCTTCACATTGCGTGGATGGATACCTGGTTGGCGCGGATCATCGACATATAAGGCACGGATGTATACGCGCGAAAGAGAACATCTTTAATGCCAGAGGAATCTTCAAACGTGATGCGCCGACATGGATGCACCTATGAAGCTGCTGGGTTTGCTCCAGGGAAAATTTATTTTTAAGAAGCTTCCCAATGGAAACCTTGACAAGAATAAAGTTGTTTGCACCTTGTGCAATGCGGAATTTGTTTACTGTAGAAGTTCTTCCGGTCTCAAGTACCACCTAAACGCAAAGCATCCCTTAGCTAAATTGGAAGATGCTGGGCCAAGTGTAGCGCAGGGGAAGAGTTTTCGTCAAACTACTATGTTTGAGTGCAACCGAGGCAAGCCCATCAGTGCAGCTCCATCAAGTAAGCTCACTAATCTCCTTGCTCAGTGGATTGCCACGAGCTGCCGACCCATCAGCGTGGTCGAAGATGATGGGCTCGAGCTTGTTCTCCAGGCGGCCACAGGTGACTCATCCTACAAACTACCTGCGAGGTGAACAATCGTGAGGAAAATACATGACCAGCATGCAACAGAGAAAGCCGCGAAAGATGAGAAGTTGGTGGAGGCAACTTGTGTAGCACTGACTGGGGACCACTGGACATCTGTCAGTAATGATAACTATCTCTGTGTTGCTGCACACCTCATCGATGCCAGCTGGGAATTTCACTCCTTTGCTTTAGGTAGGTTGTCATTTTAAATTTCATAAATAGCCAATATCACGCGAGAGGGAGTGCTGTTGTGTTGAATATATGCATTTGTGTGATTCATATCATTAATACGTAAATAATCATACCAGTGCACAACAGCACTCTGTCAGAGCCAAAGTCCCCAAACCAGCCTCTTCCAGCTAGCCGGTCTCCACCCCGGACCACAACTCCCAGCATGCTCCTCGCGGGGATTCCCTCCACGTCACAACTACGTCCCTATCTGCGACTATATATGGAAGTCGCCTCCCCAGCTCACAGTTTCTTCAGATCCATGAACAGAGTTTCCAATCAACTTATCCATCCTACGAATTATCAGCTCACAGCAAGTGCTCTCACTTACCTCTGGAAAACCCAGCATCTCCGTGTCACTTCATTGACGCTTGGGGATTCCTTTATCAAACCGCGAGCCGGCGTTTCACCGACGCTACCACTTCCGCGTCTGTGAAACCACGCTCTACAAGCTCAACTCCTTGTATTCCAGCCGGCCAGTCTGACACACTCCCTCTCGAGTGATATTGCTTTTACACAACAGTTCTAAGAGCAAAATGTCTTATTTAACAATAATAAGCGACATAAGATTATAATTTGTTAGTTTATTCAATCATTTATTTAGCTCCGCCAACACAAATAGTTCCAACTAGAAAGCTGTTGCCAGGCAACACAAAAATAACACAACATAACATTAGAACGCCTGATATTGTCTGTAAAAAGTCCCAGTGCTGTTGTACTCCAATATCAGCACTCAAGGAATGTCTCTTGTCCAATCAAATTACTTGGTTAGAACTAACTGTTGTATAATTTAATTACCCTACTTATTAATTAGCACAACACCATGAATTACCACACATTATGTTTGCTTCTTAATGATTGCTAGTTGTTTACTGCTTGTGAACTTATTCTGATCTTTGTTTGACCATTAGGTGTGATGAAAACAGAGGAGCGCCAATTTGCAGACGCATGTGCCAGGCAGTTTCTTGACGTTGCTAATCAGTGGGGGATAGCTGACAAAACCAGCACTATTGGAACAGACAGTGCTCGTAATATGGTGGCAGCAGGGAGGATACTGCCATTCGAGCATTTGCCCTGCGTTGCACATGTTATTCAGAGAGCTATAGTAGTGTCACTTCGGGAAAGTGGTTTTGATGGCGTTCTGGTCAAGTGCCGTGAAGTGGTCGGACATTTCAAACACAGTCCAGCAAACTCAGATGAGCTGAATGCCCAGCAAGCCTCCCTTGGACAAGAACAGGAACAACTTGTGCAAGATGTTCCAACACGGTGGAATTCCACCCTTGAGATGGTCAAACGCGTGAGGCGAAACAGAGACGCTCTGCACACAACGCTGTCTCAGCAGAAGCACAATCTTGCCCTCCCAACAAATGCTGAATATGAGAAGCTGGCAAAGCTGGAGAAAAAGCTGGAGCCATGCAGGTATGGTCTACAAAGACAACATGTTCATGAATTGGCATACAAGTTCTTTGAAATGTCACTTTTGTATCTAAGAACCACCTGCCCTTAAATGTAATGTGATTAAGAATTTTAAAAATGTGTAATCGGAGTCAAATGAATTGGTCATTAATTATTTATTATGCTGTCTCTCTGTGTGTGTGTGTGTGTGTGTGTGTGTGTGTGTGTGTGTGTGTGTGTGTGTGTAGGTACATCACTGAGCTGCTTGGTGGGGAAAACTATGTATCCTGCTCTGTGGTTCTGCCTGCCCTGTGCCACCTCCAGCATGCAACGCAGATCTCAGATGATGATCCTGCCTATAGTGTGCGATTCAAGGCTGCCTTCACCTAGGACCTAAACCAGCAAAGGGAGAACATAAACCTGGAATGGCTTAAGGTAAAACAGACACAGAAGATAAATGCATTATTTGACCATTATGATCTAAAGGGGTTCAAATGAAGGTATGAGAACTTCTTTGGTTTTTTGAAGATGTTTCACTTCTCATCTGAAGAGCTTTGTCAATTTTGGCTGGAATATGGGAGGGTGAAGCTCATAAACCATAGCTTTATGTTGTTGCTTGTGCTCTGTTCTGTTGTTGTTGCTTAACAAGCAGAAGCTACCAATGCATATTTACATAGTCTCTGTAAAGACTGGGCACTAGGGATGGGTACCTTTGACATTTGAATCGATCCGGTACTAATTCCCGGTACCTACGAATTGATACCGGTACTTAACGGTACCAATTTTCGATACTTTTGAGTGTTTATTATTTTAATTCTCTTTTATAATTAAATATATATTTTTCTCAATATATAACAATATTTGATATATATCACGATAAATAACATTCAACTGTTTGTATTTTAACATCGTCCTTGTAGTTTTATAAGCTGATAATTAAACTGAAGCAAACATCTTTACTGTGAACTAAATTTACTGTGTATCTTCATTCCTTTTGCCGTCTTTTTTCATTTGATTTTTCCTACTGGGAAGTTAGAATTTCCGAGGAGAAAGCGAACGCACCATTAGCTGATAACAATGGTAGCAATGGAAGCTAACATACCAAGCTAACGTTATCTTAAACAGTTTATTTAGCTGCTGGAGCAGATTAAAACGATGATGCCTCACACTTAGATCGTTGTCACTGGTTTCATCTTCACCCAATCACCCGTCGCATTTAGTAAAGTGAAGCCAAACTTTAGAGCGCGTTCATGTTCTTCTAGTCGGAAATTCAGAGCTCCGAGGAGAAAGCGAACGCACCATTAGCGAAACTGAAGCTAACATATCAAGCTAATTATATTTACCTACCGGAGCAGATTAAGATGAGGATGTCTCGCTTCGATCGTTGTCATTGGTTTCATCATCACCCAGTTACCCATCACATTTAGTGAAGTGGACCTAAGCTTTAGTCTGCGTTCTTTCTACCCATGCTGCTCTGTTTACAACTGGCTCGCAGCGACTGACGACATAACGCTCTTGCGCATGCGCAGCTGTCTTGGCAAGTTCTCGTCATGATTGACGGGTACCGAAACGAGGCACCGTTTGAAATGACGTGAATCGGTGCTCGGTCAGTACTATGGAAATCGGTCTGTACCTTAAAAAGTACCGAATTCGGTACCCATCCCTACTGGGCACAGCTGCACAGTTTCTTTCAGTAGATGGAGACACGCCTTGTGGGGGTTTAGACTCGTGAATAGCCTAATAACATCCTCTTCCAGGATGGTCAGTGGTGTGTTGGAGGAGGGGGGACATGCCTTTTGTGAGGAGACTTCTGGGGGCATGGAGGTGTAGGTGACCCTGTTGAAATGGAGATGTAGCTGATGGGTGATGTCCTGGTTGGCTGTTGGGCCATCATAGCGGCAATCAAACTCTCTTTCTACAGTCAATGATTAGAACTTGTTTAGCCTGTTGACTATAGGTCCTCTGTTGAGTGGGTTTATTTGGCTTGGCAGTGATTTGCCTAAGCCCTTTCCACACAAAAGTTGAGTCGTTAGCTGAGAATTGTTCTTTCAGCCTCTCGGAGTACCTTGATTTAGCATTTTTCACCACCCTGCTGAACCTGTATTTCGCCTCTTTTGTAGCTCTCTGTGTCTTTGTTTTTAAATGCAATCTCCTTCTCCATCTTGAGCTGACTGAGTTTGGCCATGGTTTGTCGTTATTGAAATACAGTCTGGTGAGTGATGGAACAATGCTGGAATCACAATATTTTTGCTCCACGCACAAAATTTTATCCAGAAGTGCACGCTGCGCTGCGTGCATGTCTGCGCTCGGCAGAATGTAGACGTGGCCAGAATAAATGAGGAGAAATCACGGGGAGAGTACAAAGGGTTACAGTTGAAGAGTAGGCATTCTAAATCAGGAGAACAGTGCTAGGAGATTACAGTCACATCAGAACACCAAACCAACTGTTGTTAGTATAAAAGACACCTACACCTTCTGGTTTTACCAGAGTGATCGCTCTTGCGGTCTGCACAGTGGAAATGAAAGCCATCTAGTAGATTGGTCAAATGAATAGACGAATGAGTCATGAACAAATATGGAGGTTCGATTTGGAAAGTGAAATTTTCATCAATAATAATTATTATGTTTTATTTATTAAAGGTGGCGACTGCCTTAGATCCACGATTTAAGGACCTCAAGTGCTTGCCCAGAGCAGAGAGGGAGCCGGTGTGGGTAAAGCTATGTGAGTTGGTGAAGGGACAAGAACCTACTCTGAAGCCACTCAGGGAGGAGAACCCTAAGCCACCCAAGAAGAAAAGAGCCCTTCTACTAATGGGATCAGACTCAGATTCAGATGAGGAGACACCAGTAGACAACACTGTGGAGAGGTACAAGGTAGAGCCCAGTGCCAATTTAGATCAGTGTCCACTGAAGTGGTGGTCGGAACACACTGCTGTGTATGGTAAGATGGCCCACATTGCCCGTAAATATTTGGGGACTCCTGCCACAACTGTCCCATGTGAGAGACTTTTTTCTTTAGCAGGCCATATTGTGCAGAAGAGAAGATCTAGTTTGTCACCAGACAATGTGAACAAGCTGGTCTGCTTGAGTGACTGGTGGAAGAAGGAGAAATAGAGCTTGGACTGATTGACCAAATGCTACTGACTGTAAATAGTAAATCATGACCTATTCTGTAGACCTACATTCTGTAGACCTACAGTGCATAATTTGTTGAACTGAATAAACAGCTATTAAACGCAAATACTTATTGATCATTATTTATTTTCATCATCAGTTATCGTAGTAAAACTGCTTTATCAGTCTGTGATGCATTACTGAAACAAGAAATACGCCTCCATTCTCAAAGACTTGCTTTTATTCATTATCTAGGTAGCACACACATATGCCTTTGGCAGAATTTGAATGAGCCATTTTAATCTAGATTAATTCCAAGATTACAGTGAGATTAATCTAGATTAAAAAAATTAATCTATGCCCACCACTAATATATGCCCACCACTAATATATGCCCACCACTAATATATATATATATATATATATATATATATATATATATATATATATATATTGTTACAGCAAAATTTATCAGAGTACAAATGTTAGGCCATAATCGCCCATTACTAAATGGAACTAATTGAGGTATCTTGTAATTACATGAAATGTTTCTGTGTGCATGGTTAAAGTGTGAGTCAGGCATGGGTGGAGACTTTTTTCAACCAGACTTCCAGTTAGAAAAATACCTGGGATAAAGGCGTTGCCCGGAGAACTGAGACAGCAGCACTGGGGCAATGACTAGCAGCACCTCCTTCGAGCCTCCTGCGTGTGCTCTCGGAGTTTCTCAGTCAAAAAAAAAGAGTCGTTAACAAGCGTGCACACACTCGCACAAGCACACACATAGAGCAGACTCACTATTCAGGAGAAGAGCAGACACAGAAACTGACTGCAGGAAGGAGGACTTCCTGTTCACCCCCTTCATTAGAAAAAAGGGGAGGGGGACATTTTTCTTAAGGAGGCGAGCGACTCCGAATGCAAACATGTCATACGTGTTAGGTGAGTGGTTGAGTCAGGTGGAGATGTGGCTAGACTCAGCAGGAGACTATGCAGTGCCGCCACGTAGTACGGCAGAGACATCACCCTGCAGCTCTACAGCCATCAGCTGTGGCTGACTCTAACCTGAAGATTACGGTTTGGGGCTGAAATATTATATTTAACCAAAATGCACTAAACTGCCAAAATAATGACTATACATGTGTACAGCACTACTAGACACTAATCTATACAAGTTATCAGCAAAAAAAAGGTTAATTTAGGTGCTACTTGCTCTTTAAAACTAATGGGCCATTCCCATCTGTACCTGGTCGGCCCTGCCCGGATAGCTCCAGCCTGGCCTGGTTGATTCCACACATCCTTGCTTAGGTATGCAAGAAATGCAGTCAGAGACATTTTCAGCTTCTATGTAATCAGCATGATAATGAATGATAATGAATTGAGAATGCCTTAAGCCCATGTGGGCTGATTCTACCCACCAATCAGAGGCTTGCTCTAATGGAAGGTGTGAATTTGCTGTCAGCAGTGGGTGTGTTGGTCCTGGTCAGCCTGAAGCAGACCACCTAAGAAAGAGGGCTGAAAAACAGTCTCGTTGCACCCTGAAAAAAGGCAGGCCACCAAGATATGTAAGCACGCTATACTATCTGGGCCGGGCCGACCAGGTACAGATGGGAATGGCCCATAAAGAGCCTCCTGCTCCACTACAGAACCTGTCTGAGGTCTTCAGTCCTCTCAGTCCAAGGGGTTCTGTGGTCCTGCTGGTGTTATGGTCCCACACCACTGTGCAGGGGCCTGTGTGTGTGTGTGTGTGTGTGTGTGTGTGTGTGTGTGTGTGTGTGTGTGTGTGTGTGTGTGTGTGTGTGTGTGTATGCAACTCCTGCAAGAACACCTCATAAGGTCTTTGGCCTGGACAGGAAACGGAGCAGATAACCACCCAACCCAGACATCAAACCAAAAATAATTAAACGTTGGATCTGAGTTTGTAAGTCTCTGAACCTTCTCATGAGATTTAGAAATCTCCAGACTGCACATCACAACCAGAGGGAACATTAATCATCTTACAATGGACTCATTGATCCTTGGCTTGGAGCTGAAGTCTTCATCCAGCTTCTTTTCCTCTGCAGGGACTGGCAGATACTTATCACTCCTCTTCATCATGGTGGCCTCCTCCTGCAGTGGGCTTTCTGCCTGCTGACCAGAGGGTGGAGGACCTGATGGAGAAGGATTAGACACTCGGATAAACAGTTTGATATTTATTATTTGTTTGTTATATAGACTAGAGTTGACAAACATGAAAGGAATGTCACTACATAAACAACAAATCCATTCATTCATTCACTGTAAGTATCAGACAAGACCCAGAGTCAAAGGGCCTTCTCTGTATGTGCTCTGAAACTCTGGAACTCTCTGCTCCTCCAGGTTAGGCAAGTGCCTTCAATCGCCTCTTTCATATCTAGTCTGAAAACGCACTTCTTCTCCTTGGCTTTTAACTCCTAAACCCAGTTCTAGTATTAAGTCTACAGGGTTTTCTCCCTTCCATCTTGATTGTAATTTTACATTTGTGTGTTTCATGGTTTTAATTACCTGTTTGGTTTTTATTCTGTTACTCTTAACTGTATTATCCATGTACGGTAATTATTTCGCCTGTTTTTAGTGTGCAGCTCTTTGGTCAGCTGCAATGCTGTGGTAAAAGAGCTTAACAAATAAAGCGGTAGGGTACGGTAACAGAGCTGTACCACAAAACCAGAAGGACCTGTTCTACTGGGCTGTGCTCCTGGAGCCTGGGCACCACGATGCTGAGCATCACACCCATCATAAAAATGGTGCTCGTTGAAGGCCACAGCCTCCTTGCTGTTCCCAACACACTGCAGGCCCGCTCAAGAATGGTAAGAAGTCTTGACTTAGGCTCCAAAAGCATGCTTCTACAGAGGCCCATGTTCTATAAGAGGTGGGACAGAACATTTTGAGTTTGAACCTGCATGAAAACAGCAGGAGTAGTACTGTCACACGTGAACAGATGTTCAAATTAAAAAATACTTTATTAATCAAAAGGAAATTAAGAGTAGTTGTAGCACATTCTGCAATGCTATAATAAATACAATAAAATTATAGTAACAATATTGCTTTATTAAATATTAAAGATAGATTCATAGACATTATGTTTCTAGGCTGCCAACTTTAGTCTGATCTTCCTGCGACCCTCCTGACCCCTCATGACCCATGAACCGGCCAGCTCCGCTCACATGTTCTCTGCATTTGGATGTTCTGTAATTCCATGAAATAACCTTTTAGATAGAATCAGAATTAGAACTCCCAACATGTGAAAGCTGTGGGGTCATTTCTGCATCATTGCTCACGTCTCCTCTCTTTTGATGTATCCACAAGCACAAGATTGGAAGCTTCCATTACTCCCTGGGACTCTAGCTCAAACCAGAGGGATTAGTTCCTTAAAGCATTAATTCATCGGAGTTTGACACTTGTAATTATTAGTGGGTGGTTTGTTTCAATTCCTGTGGCATTCTATCTGGTTTTGTTATTGAAGTCTGTCTTATGACTTATTTTCATGTATTATGAATTTCCTGAGGTGATCCTTCTTTTGTTAAAATTAATTTAAGGGAAAACTATAAATCTGCAGAGCGATCCGACTCCAAAGGACCTTGGCAAAACATAATGCAACTCTGGCCAGAAATAAAGTCTGCAATGTTGCAGAAGCTTATTGAAATGAAGCCACAGAAAATTTGGGCCTTAATCAAAGGGATCCAATGTTTTCTTCAGAAACCTTGCTGTGCATTTTCTCTTTGGGACATTGTTCCAAGTTTGGTTTAGATTACGAGGTCATTAAAAGCCAAAGCAGTTCCCTTCTGTCTCATATGTAGCAGTGAGGATTAGCTACACTTGTGATAAGTAATCAATAAGATGTGATATTCCATATAAATATGAAACATCAACATGATTGATCTTTGAATATTTGACTTAATATTCCTTTAGGTTCTTTGATTATTCAGGGAACACACACTTCACATCAATTCAGACAGAGTCAAGAATATAGTTTATGAAAATGAATTTAATTCTATTTTCCTAAACTAAATGATTATACATTACAAACTATGAAGGAAATAATGGTTGTACACGATGGAATGTGAGCTAGACGTTTTAGCAAAACCTTTAGTATCAGAGAGAGAGAGCTCGTAAAGTCTGGGTTGTAAAATCAGTTTGACTATGTGGTTGAATAAACTAGATATTATTTATAAAACCATCCGACGCAATTTGTGCCAAGCGTACGCACCCAAGCGATCCAGGGGGTCAAAAGGTCAAGATGGACATTGCAGATGGCATGGACCTCTGGTACCGGAGCTCGTAGGCTGCTCAGAATATGACCTTCCTAGTCTGAGTTGTCTTCAGGTGACGGGAGGAAGTTGGGAGTGACTATTTTGCATCTGAGGCTGTTTGGTGGCTCTTAAAAGAGCCGTTGTCTGATGTCACTTACAGGCATTGCAGAGAAGTTTGACCCAGGGGTCAAAGGAGAGGATGGTTCCAAATGCTTGCTCACCGGTTGGCCGAACCAGGAGGCAGCGGGAGAACTAACTAGATCAGGAAGTGATTCCTGTAAATATCAAAATTTGTTTACAAATTCTAAACAAATCTAAATTTGACAAGTTTTTGTAATTTTCTTTTTATTTATTTTATCTGTATTATATCAAACAATCCCTTTGGTTGCTACCAGAGGGAAAAACTACAAGTAGGACAACAAAACAGGAAACCAGTCAACAGAGGAATGAGAGAAAAATAAAAGTAATAACAACAAAAGGCAGAGGCTTCCTTCAGAATTAAGTAAATTAGTACTAACAGTGTGATGATGATGGAGTGTGAATATTACAATGTTGTGGCTTACATGAAATCAGATCGTACTGGTTTTACATATTCAGACCATTTGGACCAGATTCTGTAAAATTTATCTAATTGAACCGTAAGCAAAAATAATTGTTTCCATTATATAAATTTCGTGTACAATAGCAATTCAGTCTTCAGTTGTAGGCACATCAGCTTTCATCCATCTCCCCATGACTGCTTTCTTACTTGCTGCCATATGAGCAGACCAAACATTTTTCTATCTTATCTATTCAGTGCAACACTCATGTAGTAGTGCACTTAAGTGGGATCTTGATTCCGAAAACATTCTCTATATGGGTATGAATTTCCCTCCCCTTATTATACTACATTCCCGGAAAATGTGCCCATGAGTTGCTCCTTCAGTCCCACAAAAGTCTCCAGCAGGAGTCACCTATCCTGGCAAGCCAGACTAAATAAAAGTGTTGTTTAGTCTGGCCACGCTCCATTGACGGCTCTCGGTTGTGGGGCGGGTTCTACCGTTGTCTTTCAAATGATCTCTGCATGCTACTGGACAATGAATGTGACATAGGCCATGTTCGAGTTGAGCCGCGCCTCGCCTGGAAAACAGTCGAGAGCAGACGGAAGCAGCAGGGGGAGTGGCTGAAAGCCGGCTTTTAAGTCGGACACAATTTCCTGCATGTGTAGCTCGCGGGTGACGATGGATGAAGATTTCGCGTTACCGTTCACACTTGTTTAATTTTCAATTTTAATTCTGGTGCCTGTTAGCAGCTGAAACACATCCTCACGTGCTTGTGGATATCATATATTGTATATGGAGACATGACTGTAATAATAAGTAAAGGTTATCAGATGTAGGTTCAGCGTGCTCATAGGAAACGTGACAAAAGAAAACAAAACACATTTCTCTTTATGACCTATATAGTTGTCATCATCAACGTAACATGATTTACAGAATACAAGTGACCAACTAACATTTCATGTTCTACCACCGGATGTTTGGATCAAAATGTGAACCAATCAGATCTTAGATCAGCTGAGAGCCAGGCGTTTCCCGTCATCCTCTAGGTTTAGCAGCCGGTGGAGAGCAACTGCAGCGCCTTGCTCCAAAATCTGCGGCCACCTTGATCTCACGAGGTTATCGTTGCCTACGTATGCATGACGTCAGAGCAAGTCGGCGTCAAGTCGGACACAAATCTAACGGCACGCACTGCGCACCGATCACCGGTGATCGAATCTGCGCAGAACTGGCTCATCTTGAACACGGCCATACTCTTGTTTCACTCTGTTGCATCATCCCACCCACCAGGCATATAGAGTGCCCTGATTGGCCCACAAAGCGGATAAAGCTCTGTGATTTGTTCACTAAGCAGATAGAGCACTATGATTGGCCCACCATTATGGACCAATCACAGCTCTTTATGTGTTTGAAACCCCTATAGAGAGCTGTGATTGGCCAGCCAGAATGCTGTTGGGGCTGCAGAGGTTCCAGTGGAGCATTCCTAGACCAAACTTTGCAAAGCAAGAATTTGGTCTAGTTCACTAGGCTAGAAGTCACCTAATAATAATAATAATAATAATAGCATGAAGACTTCCGGAAAACCTATCCCTCCAGCAGTCATTACCTTTTTCATATTTTGGTTAAGGTGATGCCTGACTTGTAAAAATCTGTAAAAGTCTACTTTTTATAAACCGTATTCATTTGTAAAGTCTCAAAACTCTTGAGTGACCCCATGGAGAAATGAGTTATATGATGTAAGGCCCCAAAGGGACCAATTTTTAAACCTAGAATTTGACAAGTTTTAAAGGGCATTAACAAAAGTCCTCAGAAAGTCACACCTTCACTCAGATACTTAGGGGTTAACTCTCGGTGTGACTGCTATTCAAAATCAGCCTGCATTAACCCTAGAGAACCCATAGGGTCAAATTTAGCCACTGTTAATTGCCGCTGCTCAAAATGTACAAAGAAAAAAAAAAGTCAAATTTATCTTCTAAATCCCAAAGTGCCACTTCTGGCCCCTGCATAGAGACATCTAATGGATACATATTGAACTGACATGAGCCAGAGTGGTAGTTAGAAGATGGCTGACCACATGCTGTTTTGTTGAGCTGGAAACTTTCCCCCAAAAATTGTCTTCTTAGCAAATCAAATGTTGGTAAAATTGTGTTTTATTTGTTAATCTACTTTGTAATGAGTAGCAGAATGCCTAGAACAATTTTTTATGTTCTTTTTGTAAAAATTAGCCACTCTGAGCTAGTTAAAAAAAAACAATGGGTCAAAACTGACCCTCCGGGTGTATGTGTTAAAAATTGTCGGGTCAAAAATGACCCTTTGGTTCTTTGAGTGACATTGTAGATGGAGAATAGTTACAGTCCTGTATTTGACAAAAGCCTCAAAATAAATGAATTTGTACAACACATTTTACTAAGTTACCTAAGTAGTACAGGGTCAGAGACTAATACAGTAAATATATCTTTTAAGTGAGTATGGCTGCTCCCTCTCCCCCCTCCCCCTGTGCAGCGGCCAAAAACTCACTGATGCGCCTGCAGCCTCTCAGAGTTCCTGCTGCTCTAAACATTGAAATATTAATTTCATTTTCTGTTCCTCATTTCTGATTACCTTCAATGGTGTGTGTTGCAACCACCAGGTACAAAAACTTCTGTTTTCAACTTTAAGACACGTTGTTTGTGACTGTTTACAGAGTAGTGAGAACATGGAGCGTTCTCTCGTTTGTCTGACTACTTTTCATAAACTACTGTTAGGGCAAAGAATTATTCTGTCTGGTGCTTTCAGCGCTGCACAGATATTACGTAAATGTTAAAAATATAGCTTACCGCAACTTTTGTAAAGTATATATATATATACATATATACATATACGTATATATGTATATATACATATATATATACATATACGTATATATGTATATATACATATATATATACATATACGTATATATGTATATATACACATGTATATATATATATATATACATATACGTATATATATACATTTATACATATACATATACGTATATATATACATTTATACATATACATATATACGTATACATATATATATATACATATATATATATATACATATACGTATACATATATATATATACATATATACGTATACATATATATATATACATATATACGTATACATATATTTACATATATACATATATACGTATACATATATATACATATATATACATATATACGTATACATATATATACATATATACGTATACATATATATATATACATATATACGTATACATATATATATATACATATATACGTATACATATATATATATACATATATACGTATACATATATATATATACATATATACGTATACATATATATATACATACATATATACGTATACATATATATATACATACATATATATATATACATATATATACATATATACACATACATATATATATATATATATATATATATATATATATATATATATATATATATATATATATATATATATATATATATATACATTCATACGTATATGTATACATATATGTATATATATATATGTATACATATACGTACATGTATACATATATGTATATATATATATATATATGTATACATATACGTACATGTATACATATATGTATATATATATATATATAT
>SSNQ01034339.1:216098-235330 GCA_006942095.1 Nothobranchius kuhntae
AAGCCTCTGATTGGTGGGTAGAATCAGCCCACATGGGCTTAAGACAAGGATATGTGGAATCAACCGGGCCAGGCTGGGGCCGACTGGGGCTACCCGGCCCGGGCCGACCCAGTACAGATGGGAATGGCCCATATGTCTCCCAGTAACCAGTTCAGTTAAAGCGCAGAGCCTGCCAGTAAAACCTGGAGTACGGGTGGGTGCTAGCTTCAATTCTTCATCCCGGTGTTCCTTACTTTGTGTTATTCTTTTTTCCCATCACCACCACTCCGCACAGGTACTTCTGGACTTGGGCTGTGAACAAAACTTCCCACACAAGACCATTGTGGATCAGATTCACATCCCTACCATCCCACTGCCCACTCCCCTGCATGCTTCCTCTTTGGACGGAAACCCCCCTCTCTCCAATCAACCTACAAACCTCAGGTAACCACTATGAACAAATCACGTCTTTTGTGTTTCCATCTCCTCAGTCCCCTGTTATATTGGGCCATCCCTGGCTGGTTACCCATCACCCCTGCATTCACTGGAGGACCAGTAGAGTGGACTTTGGTGTTCCCGCTGTCTCATCACCTGTCTACAAGCACCAACCTTGAGTATTCACAGCCATCAACCTGAACCATCATCCCCACCGGAACTAACAGGAGCTCCCACCAAATACCACGACCTCCAACAGGTATTTAGCAAGGACTAAGCCTCTTCACTACCCCCTCACAGATCTCTCAATTTTTGACCTTCATCCTCATGCCACACTTCCTTCCAGCCGTTTGTACAGCTTATCCAGACCCAAACATGAGTACATGGAGAAGTACATTTCGGTCGGAGTCGCTATCCTCGGGTTTAATCAGATCATCCACGTCCCCCAAGGTACTGGCTTTTTCTTCGTTTCTAAGAAAGACAGTTCACTCCGCCCCTGCATAGATTAGTGAGGTCTAAATCAAATTACAGTTAAGAACAAGTACCCTTTACCACTCCTGTCTTCCACCTTTGAGCCAGTTCAAGACGCTACTGTCTTCACTAAATTAGATCTCTGCAATGCCTACCACTTGGTTCGCATTCGCAAAGTAGATTAATGGAAATAATAATAATAATAATAATAATAATAAATTTAATTTATAATGCCCTTTATATCAAAAACCTCAAAGGGCAGCAGTAAAGAAAAACTAATACAAATAGTGACAATAGTACTCAATAAAAAACAAAGAAGTTAGGACAAAGTACACAAAGTACCAGTTAGGTATTAAAAGCTTTACTAAAAAGAAATGTCTTAAGATGTCTCTTAAAACATGCAGTGGATTGGGGAGCCCTCAAGGTGTCAGGCAGGGAAATCCATAGTCGAATACCACCTGTAAGACTCCACTGGGACACTGAGTACCTGGTCATCCCCTTCGGGTTAACAAAAGCTCCTGCTATTTTTCAAGCCTTAGTTAACACAGTTTTTGGTGACTACATCAATAAGTTTGTAACTGTATAGCTGGATGGCATTCTTATTTTTTCAAGGAACATCAATGAGCACCGTCAACATGTTAGGGCGGTACTACAAAGACTTGGAAAACCACTTATATGTCAAAGATGAAGTGTGATTTTCCCACTCCGTCAGTCAAGTTTCTGGGTTACATCCTCGAGAGTGGGCAGTTGAGAGCTGATCCAGAAAAAGCGAAGACGGCACTAGACTAACCGACTCCTATTTCCCGCTAACAACTACAGAGGTCCTAAGGATTGACCAACTTTTATGTCACTTCTAGAGCACTGCACTGAAGGCCTAGGCCCTCGGGTCGGGTCGGCTCGACGGCCCGAGGGCCGGGCATCGGGCCAATGACTGTGTAATTACCTCGGACACGGGCCGGGCGCCTTTATTTTTAATCAAATTCATTAAAAAAAATTAACACTTAAACGCAGCAGTAGAGCCCTGCGCGGGACTATTTTCTTCATCCCGCTCCTGCTGAATTTCTGACCATTACCGCCCACACCTGCAGCGTGCATGTCTACTCCCGCCCACAACCGCAAAACTCGGAGAAATTATTACCTCACAATAAAAGAGATGTATTGAGTTTGCATCCTCAACATGTCATTTTATAGGCTATACCAGGGGTCGGCAACCCGCGGCTCTTCCATCCATCCGATGCGGCCCTCTGTGCTTGTAAAATAATGAATGGATATCTAAATAAAATGCTTTATATTTTACTGAATTAATTTTATATCTGTAAGTAAATTCTATGTAAAGATTGTCTGCATAAACCTGAACAGGCCCAACCCGGTCTTACTGTGAGACCGGGTTGACGGGTCACGCTTGTGCGTAATCATATCGGCGCGTTCTGAGCCGAAGAGGATGTGAGATTGCCACATTGGAGACAGGAACAAGCACAATTCAGCCAAAGTTTCATAATCAGGGAACATTTTCTAAGTGACAAGTCTCTCTGAAAGACAGGGTTTGGAAAACACTCGCTTCAGTGGGAGGAACCTTCCCGCATGCGCTCTGGTTCTGCGACGCGCTCCAAGCCAATCTCCACAACTTCAGCTCGCTGTTTACCTTATGTAGTACACGCTGACAGCGAGCTGCGCTGAGCAGTGTCCCGCTCAGATGTTCAGATGGGAATGTTTTCTTGGGTGATTTAGCTACATCTGCGATGTGCGTAGAATAAAATGTCAGTTCGTCTGCATGTGTCGGGGTAATTCTTTCTACTCTTTCTCCGTCAAAATAAACGGTCAAATACGGGAACTATCAGGTCAACACAACACAAGCCCTGCTTTTGACTGTTTTGTTTTCTTGTGAAAATTGTTGGAAAGAGATCAAATTTAACTTGATTACCACCAGAGCCTGCGCTGTTATCTCCGAGATGGTAAATGAGGGAAAAACAAATTGATCAGATCCTGCTCGTCTTTTAACACATTGGTCAGGATTGACACACTTTGTTTTCATTTAGTTGGTTAAAAAAAATCGGGCTCGGGTCGGGCCAGAGAATTCTGAAAACCTTTGCGGACCGGGTTGGGCTGGGGCTCCACCCCCTCGGGCCGGGCCGGACACGGGCTCAGATTTTAGGCCCGTGCAGGGCTCTAGTCACTTCATACAAAACTACAGTCAAACAGCTGCATCCCTCACCGCCTTAACCTCTGTAAATAAACCTTTTGTATGGACACCCGTTGCTGCCGCAGCCTTCGCTACGTTAAAGGAACGCTTCACTAATGCTCCGGTGCTCATGAGACCAGATCCCACAAAACAGTTCACTCTAGAGGTGAATGCGTCTGACACCATGGTGGGAGCAGTTTTGTCACAGGTTTCTCCCACAGAAAACAAATTGCACCCATGTGCTTTCTTCTCCCGTCATCTTTCTCTGGCTGAACACATTTATGATGTGGGAGACAGGGAGCTGCTATCCATATAAATGGCCTTCGAGGAGTGGAGACGTTGGCTGGAGGGGCCAGAACACCAAATCATCGTCTAGACAGACCATAAGAACCTCTCCTACCTGAAAGAAGCCAAGAGACTCATACTCAGACAATCCAGGTGGTCACTCTTCTTTTCTCGGTTTAACTTTTTGATATCTCTCAGGCCTGGTTCCAATAACCCCATACCAGATGCACTCTCTCGACAGTTCTTGCCGGATCATTAGCCTTAACCAACCCACCATCCCGCCCCTCGATTGTTGTCGGGTCATTTAGTTGGGATATCCAAAGAAGGATCGAGGAGGCCCGTAACACCTAGCCTAGTCCAGGTACTGTACCACCCAGTAAGAAAGGGGTGGGGAACTGTTATGGAAAAATGTATGTTTATTAATTCTTGTTCATTGAGTCAGTCAACTAAATGTAAATGTAGTGCTCTATGCCTCTTTGATCATACTCACTCATTCAGACACACCCACACAAGCCACTCACACACACACACACACACACACACACACATTCTTGACCCCCCCCCACCACCACCACCACCACCACCACCACACACACACACACACACACACACAATCTCTCTCTATAAACAAACTCTGTGACCGGATATTCGGTGCATTTTGCCTCGTGCATCTTTCCACAATTATAACTGTTTGACTTGTCTGATCATTGTCTTCTTCTCTCCGACTACAGGAAATGGGTTATTGATAAACATATTGATAAAATCCATGACATAATTTGGTCCTTAGAAAGCCAGCGTCCCACCACCTCGCAGCGCCAGGAGCTGAGGCCGGAAAACTGTCGACAACCTAAATCTCCTCCGGCGCTGTGCTTTCGCTGGGGGTCGGTGTGAGGATCTTGACGTCGCTGGGGGGGATGCGGATCCACAAACTCAAGCCCTGAGTGGAGAGATTTGGTGAGACAAGTTTGTTGTTTGTTTTGTGATACTGAGAGAAATCCTAGGTGACCAGAGGTTAAATTGGTTTTTTGAGCATTTTGGCTGGAAATATAAACGCAGCTCTGATTTGGTTTGGTTTTTACGCAACTCTGGTGTGATAAGATATAAATGAATAGACCGGTGTGATAACTAAGAGGTTAAAATTGGTTTTTGAGAGGTTTTTGCCAGAAGTAGAAATGCAGCTCTGATTTGGCTTGGGCTTTTTGAGCATTTTGCCAGAGAAATAGAAACGTTGCTCTAGTTATCTTGTTGTTGTTGTTTCATGTTGTCTTTAATTGTTGTTTGAATGGATGAGAGAGTGTCTGGACTTGCTTATTCTTGTAGAAAGAAGGATATTGGAATTCATTTACACACGTCTCAAGTTGGTGGTCAGACTTTTAAACTGGTTGGCTGATAAGCGAGCCTTGCTGTGGGTAGATACACAGTTGGAAGGCGGATTCGTAAGCCTGAATCTGACTTCATGCCAAAGAAGAGATGGTGTGTATCTATATGGGGGAAAAAATAACTCACAAAATACCTTTTGAGTTAATATTGTACACTGATGGAAATGTCAATTCAGGAAATGTGGAAATGATCTGAAGATTATCAGAGGATAGATGAAAAATGTGATTTTGATAAACGCTGACATGTCACAGAGCGGTGGAGAGAAAAAAGGGTTGAAGTTCTGAAACAGAGAGAGACCACAGCCAGGCTCAAACAAAATAAAAGAAATAACCCAAATAATGGTTGCTGTCTTTGGTGTTGCTGTGTTGAAATTCTAATTCCATCTTTTAGTTCTTTTTAAAACACAGGAAGGTTTGATTTACCTGCAACGTTTCGTTTGCAGCTGCAAACTTCGTCAGGCTGATGCTGATGGTGGCGTCACTTCCTTCTCTGTTTATCCGCGGGCAGCAGAGGACGTTGTCACCCTCTGCTGCCCGCTCTCCCCTCTCCGACGATGCAGTCCCATGCGCGGTCCAATGAGTAAACTCCATCGTCCCTGTTCGTGGTCCCACGTCCACGTCTCCTTATCTGGATTGCTTCTTTTATCCATCTTTTGTATTTTTGTTGTTCGGTGTTTATGATCCTTGTGTTGTCCCAGTCCATTATATGGTTTTCTCTTGTGCAGTGATCTGTTACGGCTGACTTCTTTATTGTGCTTTCTGCTTCTTCTTTTGCTGCTCTTGTGTGTTTTTGACTTGCCTCTTTCTCGCACTCCTTTCTATGTTCTATTGTTCGTGTGTTGAGTTGGCGTCCGGTTTCTCCTATGTATGTTTTATTGCAGAGTTTGCATGGGATTTCGTAAATGACTCCACATTTAAGTCCAGCTGGTATTTTGTCTTTTGGGTGTACTAGTCTGTTTCTAACTGGTGTGTATGGCTTTGTTGGTGTGTTTATGTTGTGTTTTTTCATTGTTGCTATTATTTTTTCTGTTATGCCTTTGATGTATGGTAAGGTTATCACTGGTTTTGGTTCTTGTCTTTTTGGGTTGCTGGTTCTTTGCTTTGGTTGTTCTTTTCTTTCTATTGTTGTTTTCCTTTGTTTATTGCCCATGTCGGGTATCCGCAGGTCTTTAAAGTGTATTGTACGTGTTTGTCCTCTTATTTACGGTCTCTTTCTTCTGTTATCATGTTTGCTCGGTGATATAATGTTCTGATTACTGACATTTTGTGTATGGTGGGATGTTCTGATGTCCATAATAAATATTGGTCTGTGTGTGTTGGTTTCCTATATGTGTTTATGTTTAGGGTCCCGTCGGCCTGTCTGGTTATTTTCATGTCCATAAATGCTATGCTACCTTCTGTTTCTGACTCAAATGTGAACTTTATGTTGCCTGTGTCGTCAATGTTATTCAAGTGTTGTGTTAGTGCTTCTGTTTGTCCTTTTGGTATGATTTCCAGTATGTCATCCACGTAGCATTTCCATAGTTTTATTTTGCAGTTTGGGGGGGGCAGTGGCTATGGCTTTTTGTTCCAGGTCTTCCATGAATAACTCGCACAGGGTGGCTGATAATGGGTTATCCATGGCAAAGTCTTCCAGTTGTTTGTATATTGTGTCATCGTATGTGAAGTAAGTGGAGTTAGCTACCAGTCCTATCAGTTGTGCTATGTCATCTGCTGTGAGGTTTGTTCTTTTGTGTAAAGTCTTGTCCTGTCTGATTCTGTTAACTACTATGTCTATGGTTTTTTGGGTTGGTGTCTTTGTGAACAGAGATGTGACGTCATGTGAGATGAGTATGTCGTTGTCTTCTGTTGTAATGTCTTTTAGTTCTTTTGCCAGTTCTATACATTTTTTGCAATGTTGATCTGTGTTCCGTAATAACGGGCTGATGATTTAGCTGATTTCTCTTGCCATGTTGTATGTTGGTGTATCTATGCTGTCTACTTTCACTCACAGGGTATTGAAATCAGTGAGAACAACATTGAAGCATGTCATGTTTTATCAAGTAGGAATACGAAGGGAAAAGTGTCTGTGTTAATGAGATTTGTGAGCAGAAAGATGAAAAATTCACTCCTTAAGCAGGCAAAAAAGTTGAAAGGAACTGAGGTCTATGTAAATGAGCATCTGACAAAGTATAATGCAGAAATCGCAAAGAAAGCCCGTTTTCTGAGGAAGCAGAAAAAGATCCAGGGTACCTGGACTGCAAATTGTAAAATTTTTGTTAAATTGAATAGAATTCCAGAAGAAGCAAAGATACTGGTGATTAAAAGTTAAGAAGATTTGGATCAATTTCAGTGAAAGAGATGATGGGATAGAGGAATGGAATGTGTAGATTAAAATATGAGGAAAATGAAATTTCATTTAGGAATTGATCTTTCAATGATATTTGGATTTTGAAACATGATTAGTGTGAGGGAGATTAGAAATTTACAATTAACAGGATGACAAATGAACTACATATTGACACAAATATAGGCTGTAAAGAAAGGTTTTGTGATTTTGACAGCAATATTGATCCTGATTACAATTTCTTTAATAATGAAATACATGAATGTAATTATTACAATGAAGAACAATTCAATAGGAAGATGAAGTCAGAAAATAGTTTGACAATGGCTCATTTCAATAGCAGAAGCTTATATGCAAATTTTGACACCATCAAGGAATATATAGCACAATTGAAGAAACCATTTACTGTCATTGCCATATCAGAGACATGGATAACACATAAAAAGGAAGGACATTTTGAATTGTATGGATATGAATTTATCCACCAAGACAGAATAAGAAAAAAAGGAGGAGGGGTGGCACTTTATATCGACAAAAATCTTAATTACAAAAAAGCAGAAATGATGACGACTACTATTGAGGGAGTGATGGAATGTGTAACTGTAGAAATAAGCATGGAAAAAAGAAGAACATATTAGTAAGCTGTATATATAGAACGCCAGGCTCTAAGATTGAAACATTTAAGAATAAAATGGAGGAGATGTTTACAAATTTGTACCAGAAGGGAGTGTTTATTTGTGGAGATTTCAATATAGACTTGCTAAATCCAAATAAAAACAAAAGTACAGAGGAATTTATTGATATAATGTACAGTCTAGGTTTATTTCCATTGATAGCCAGACCGACTAGAATAACATTACACTGCACTACTTTAATAGATAATATATTCACTAATATAACAGAAGAAAAGGTGGAAAGTGGGTTATTAATAAGCGATATGAGTGACCATCTACCGGTTTTTGCTTCTTATGACTGTCATTATAAAAATGAAACAGAAGAAACTAACTATATGTATAAAAGAATGAAAACAGAACAGAAGTTAAATAGTCTTAAAAATGATCTATTAGAACAAGATTGGAACATTGCTTATGAAAAAAAGGAAGTAGACCAAGCATATCAAAGTCAAAAGTCAAAGTCGTTTTTATTGTCATTTATACCACATGTGCAGGACATACAGAGAAACGAAATTGAGTTTCAGTGCACACAATTCAGAGACCAGACATACATGGATAAGACACATGACAAGAATTGGTGACTGCGGTCATTCGCAACATGAGTCGCGCTACCTTAATAGATAGATGATAAGGGAGTTACATGAGGATAATTGGGGGTAAGGTAAATTGGGGGTAAGGTAAAAAAAGGCATAGCAGAGTTAGACCCAGCGGGGAGTAACTCTATTATACAAAAAAAAACTCCTCAACATAGAAGCACAAACAGCACAGATACAAAACATCAGAATCCGATGGGGAGGCGGGGTTGGGCGGGATCCTGAAGCCTCCAATGGGAGCTACCGGTACGGCGCATCAACCAGCTGCAGACCAACAGGTGGGAGGGAGAGATAAGGAACAGAGAGCACATTGAGTTTCCCGCAGGTCGCTGACCTCAGCAGAAGTCACATTCTGAAGGCGGGGGGGTGGGGGTGGGGGGGTGGGGGGTGGGGGAGGTCGGGACACAGCATCTGTCAGCGTTCCTCCTTTCGTGGGGGTGTGTTGAGCAGCCTTGAGAGGCTGCCTTGGCGTCAGATAAAGGATAAACATGACTTTGTTTGGGGCAGGCAGAGATAATTTTCCTCTCTGCCTTGGAGTCTATAAGTGGTCATTCATGTCCACCAGTGAAGCCAATTTTACGTTCTAAATATCACCACATCGTCCGGCGACCCTCTCCGAGATGACATCCATCTTGCGTACTAATACAGGCAAGATGTTTTTTTTTCTTTTTTATGTTTTTTTCCATATGTTTGGTGGTTTTTGGTGACTTGTACCATTTTGTTTGTTTTAATGTAGGTTTTGTGTTAGATTTAGTAAACAAGTAAAAATTACTTGTATAAAGGGGTAGGGACATATAAGTTTCCACTTCAGCCTACTCCTTTTCAGACAGAGAAGAAGAAAAAAAGGGATTATGATGTGTATTTTTTCTGTTTGTGGTATTTTAAAAAAAATTATGTATGTTTTCTTTGTTTGAAATAAACTAAACTACTATAGAGCTCCGGACCCCACGTGACTCTCAGTTAGTAGACGCCATTTTGGCAGGAAAAAAAGGTAAACAAACACGGATGTAACCATGAACGTGAACGGGATCCGCTTGGACTTTACTTCGCCGGAGTTTACTTCACACTTTAAAACCGAAGAAATCATTTTATATAGTCATAAATTAAATAGACTAAACATCTCCGACCACCGTGCCCCTCGGATACTTTTTAAAAACGCCAGAAGCTGTCGGAGCGGACTTCTTACTGGACCTGGCCGGGGAACCCCTTGGGATTTACCCGGAGGAGCTGGCTCCGGCGGCTGGGGAGAGGGAAGTCTGGGCCTCTCGACGCTACATGCCCCCGCAACCCGACTCCGGATAAGCGGATGAAAATAGATGGATGGATGGACAAATAACAGATTTACATGTAAGTAGTTTAAATAGAGTGCTGTGCTGTTTGAATGTATAAACTGAACGCCAAGAGAAATCACTAGTTTGATTTTTTTTTCCGTGAATAAAATAAATATGTCAGGCAGGAGCGTCTCAGGATCTGTCTCGGTGATACAGATAATAGCAATCCAAAGTGCTTTATATGTGTGATCCGACAATTGATCAACCATTGCTTAAAAATGAAATACAGCTTAGCCGGTTAATTGCTGTGATCATAAAACACGTAAACGGCAGCACGCAGAAATCACGAGGCAACGTTTTACGTGATGTTTACTTGCTGCTATGAGTAATAAGACAGAAAAAGTCACGCCTAAATAAGTTTAGGAAGCCCACTAAGAATCGTAATAAAAGCATTTAAAATAAACACCATACACAGTTGAGGACACGTTGGTTTAAGTACCTGATATGAAGTGGCCGCTGCATAAGCGAAAACCTTTACTCTCGGGATCCCACAGTTTCATTTTAGCCCGGTCACTAGCGCGTTTTATTACAATCATCCAACGTTTGCGGCGTTCCGGATCTTGGGGAATCCTGTAGATGGCTCATTCCTTATGTCGTCCGTGTCTGTTCTGCATCCTGGGGCACAACAGGAATCTACCATATTTCCTGTCTGATTGAGTTTTCTGACAATAACAAATAGTCCAGCTGCCGGCTTCTACCTGCCTAATGGAGCTGTTTCGATTAGAACTGTTGCATGCCGGGAAACGTGACGTTAACTCCCGGAGCTCTATTGGTATAAGTGGGGTGTTTTGTTTGTGTATTTTTGGCATTCCATAGATTCTTGGTGTTATGTTTGCTGTAGGAATCCAGTGTTTGTACATTTTTTCTGTTATTTTGCCATTTTCTTGTAGTGGCTTCAGTAATTTTTTTCTTAATGCATTCTGTTGGGTCTTTTTTAAGTATTTTGTATGTATTTTTGTCCTCTAACATCTGTTTCATCTGTTTATATTTTTCTTTGTCCATAACTACTGTGGTTCTTCCTTTTTCTGCCGGTAGAATAATTATCTGTTCATTTTTGGATAAAGCTGTCATGGCTGATTGTTCTTCATTTGTAATATTGCTGTGTTGAATTTGGCTGTTTTTAATATCCCAACAACGCTATTTCTGAGTTCTGCTTTCTTTCCCTCATCTGTGATCTGTTGACATGCTAGTTCTGTTGCTACAATAAATTCATCATATGGTATTTTCTTTGGTGTTACTGCAAAGTTTAAACCTTTTTTCACTATGCTTTCTTCTGCTTGTTAGTTCGTATTGTGAAATGTTACATACCCATGAGCTTTGTGTGGAGTTATCTTGTATTTCCTCCCTCTTTTTCTTGTTAATGAGTTTGTTTAACTTCTTTATGTGTCTTTCTTTTACTTTTATGAGCTCTTTTTCCTGTTTTTCCATCATGTGTCCTTTAATTAGTTCCTCCGTTTGTTTATCAAGTTTGTAATTCCTTTTTAAGTCCAGGTGTCTTCTTTCCAGTTCGTCTTCTACTTGCTTCTGTTTGGTTATGACGTTTCTTATCCTTTCCTTGAGTAGTGCTCCCTGTGCTCTTTCCATTATGTTTTGTGCTGTCTTGGTCCAGATCTGTGTTTTTAGCTGTAGGCTTGTTGGCGTGATGTTTTCGTCCCGGCATCTTAATTTGAAGCGAAGGTGGTTCCTAAGACGTGCGCGTTTTGATGTAATCGTTCCAATCGGCGGAAGTCCTTTGTCCCTTGTTGTCCGTATTTTTCTTTAAACATCTTTGGTGTGTTCTTGCTGTGTTGAAATTCTAATTCCATCTTTTAGTTCCTTTTAAAACACAGAAAGATTTTATTTACCTGCAACGTTTCATTTGCGGCTGCAAACTTCGTCCTCAAAAGACAAGAACAAAAACCAGTGATAACCTTACCATACATCAGAGGCATAACAGAAAAAATAAGAGCAACAATAAAAAATACAACACAAACACACCAACAAAACCATACACAACAGTTAGAAACAGACTAGTGCACCCAAAAGACAAGATACCAGCTGGACTTAAATGTGGAGTCATTTACGAAATCCCATGCAAACTCTGCAATAAAACATACATAGGAGAAACCGGACGCCAACTCAACACACGAACAATAGAACATAGAAAAGAGTGCGAGAAAGAGGCAAGTCGAAAACACAAGAGCAGCAAAACAAGAAGCAGAAAGTACAATAAAGAAATCAGCCGTAACAGATCACTGCACAAGAGAAAACTATAATGGACTGGGACAACACAAGGATCATAAACACCGAACAACAGAAATACAAAAGATGGATAACAGAAGCTATCGAGATAAGGAGACGTGGATGTGGGACCATGAGCAGAGACGATGGAGGTTACTCGTTGGATCCCGCATGGGACTGCATCGTCGGAGAGGGGAGAGCGGGTAGGGCCCTGCACTGAAGCCCTTGGCCCTCAGGTCGGCCCGGCCCGTCGGCCCTCGGGCCGGGCTTCGGGCCAAGGACTGTGTAATTACCTCGGACACGGGCTGGGCGCCTTTATTTTTAATCAAATTCATTAAAAAAATTGAAACACTTAAACCAGGGGTCGGTAACCTGTTCCCATCAAAGAGCCATTATTCCCACAGTAAAGAAAACACTGGGAGCCGCAGCAGCCGCGGCGTTGTGGGCGGGGCCTACCCTCAGACAGCAGAGAGCTGCTCACAACAGGTGACAGCAGCCGGTACCGGTCGCTCGTGTACGTCAAAGTTATCTTTCATAAGAAGATAATCAATAAAACGATTTATATAAAGTTGATCCAGAAGTTGTAGCCCGTCTCTGCTACAATATTTTGATATTTTTCACACTGTTGGTGGTTTTACTGAGCAGGTGCCACTTTTGTCATATGTTTCTTTTTAAAACTTGTTTAGACTGTTGAGAATACAAATCCAGGCTCTGTCACGTTTGATTGTTGTAATTAAACTTTGTAGGTGGGGAAGGTCAGAAAAGGATCCGATCAATTTGTTTTTCCCTCATTTACAGTGACGGAGATAACGGCGCAGTGCGCCTGGCTCTGGTGTTAATCAAGTTTAATTTTATCTATTTTCACAAGAAAAGAGAACAGTTAAAAGCAGGGCTTGTGTTGACTGGATAGTTCCCGTATTTGACCGTTTATTTTGACGGAGAAAGAATAGAAAGAATTACCCCGACGAATGCAGACGAACTGACATTTTATTCTACGCACATCGCAGATGTAGCTAAATCACTCAAGAAAAGATTCCCATCTGAACATCTGAGCTGGACACTGCTCAGCGCAGCTCGCTGTCAGCATGTACTACATAAGGTACACAGCGAGCTGAAGATGTGGAGAGGGGCTTGGAGCGCGTCGCAGAACCAGAGCACATGCGGGAAGATTCCTCCGACTGAATTCAGTCGGAGGAATCTTCCCGCTGATCTGAATCTGATGCGGCTCTCTGTGCTTGTAAAATAATGAATGGATATTTAAATAAAATGCTTTATATTTTACTGCATTAATTTTATATCTGTAAGTCAATTCTATGTAAAGATTGTCTGCGTAAACCTGAACAGGCCCAACCCGGTCTTACTGTGAGACCGGGTTGATGGGTCACGCTTGTGCGTAATCATATGCGCTGTCTGAGCTGAAGAGGATGTGAGATTCTGAGCTTCTCCTCAGACGGCTCCTGGATGTGTCACCACATTGGAGACAGGAACAAGCACTATTCAGCCAAAGTTTCATAATCAGGGAACATTTTCTAAGTGACAAGTCTCTCTGAGAGACAGGGTTTGGAAAACACTCGCTTCAGTGGGAGGAACCTTTCCGCATGCGCTCTGGTTCTGCGACGCGCTCCAAGCCAATCTCCACAACTTCAGCTCGCTGTGCACATATGCGCTGACAGCGAGCTGCGCTGGGCAGTGTCCAGCTCAGATGTTCAGATGGGAATCTTTTCTTCGTCTGCATGCGTCAGGGTAATTCTTTCTATTCTTTCTCCGTCAAAATAAACGGTCAAATACGGGAACTATCCGGTCAACACAAGCCCTGCTTTTGACTGTTTTGTTTTCTTGTGAAAATTGTTGGAAAGAGATAAAATTTAACTTGATTACCACCAGAGCCAGTGCGCCGTTATCTCCGTGACGGTAAATGAGGGGAAAACAAATTTATCAGATCCTGCACGTCTTTTAACACATTGGTCAGGATTGACACACTTTGTTTTCATTTAGTTGGTTAAAAAAAAGTCGGGCTCGGGTCGGGCCAGAGAATCCTGAAAACCTTTTTCGGGCCGGGTCGGGCTGGGGCTCCACCCCCTCGGGCCGGGCCGGACACGGGCTCAGATTTTAGGCCCGTGCAGGGCTCTAAGAGCGGGCAGCAGAGGGCGACAATGTCCTCTGCTGCCCGCGGATAAACAGAGAAGGAAGTGACGCCACCATCAGCATCAGCCTGACGAAGTTTGCAGCCGCAAACGAAACGTTGCAGGTAAATAAAACCTTTCTGTGTTTTAAAAAGAACTAAAAGATGGAATGGTTGCTGTGCTCTGAGCTAATAAGGTCTTATCAATTGAGGCCTGAAGGTTATAACTAGAAAATAAAAATGGAAAATATAACTTTAAGAGGTTCTCAAAATTGTAATTTACCTATTTGTTTTTGCTATTAAGCACAGCTGTTGAGTACTTGCATTTGAGACCCTCTGTGTGGACTTCGGTAAGTCTAGTCAATATATTCCATGTTCAGAATGCACGCTGTCCACTGAGGTGGACATGTAGTAAAATGATTTGCTAATTATTAAATGTTACAAACAATATTTGTTGAAATTTGTTTCATTCACACCTAAAGATAAATGAAAGACATTGTTGAATCATGGTTGAAGATTTTATAATTCATATATCAAAAGATTAAGCACTAACCAAATATTTAGTTCCTGGTATTCTGGTTATTAATATAACTTGAACTATAAACGGTGTCACTTTTAGTGGCTGGAAGTTAAGGGGTTTACTGGAATCCCTCAGTTTGAGACATTGACTGTTTATCAGTACTTGGTAGTAAATGAGTGTTCAAATAAAAGCTAAGAGTGTATATTTTGGTCAAAACAGTAATCCCAGACCAACTAAAACTAATGACTATTGTCAAATTGCATTTTATCTCCTTATTTTTGTTTTAAAATATTCGTTTCTGACGTTTAAAGTCAGTTCAGTGGATGACAGTCTCACCCGGATGGATATAATCTGGTGTACAGTACCTGAGGAAAACACAGACCAAAATGGAAAATATAAAAAAAAACTAAGGCTAAAGCACAGGAGCACTGACAGGAAAAAGAAAACAGAGCAAATATTGAAAGCGCTCAAAGGGAGAGAAATACAGGAAAAAAGAGGAGGACTAATAGAAAGGGAAAACTCATTTCAGAAGAGGGGAGGGTTTCACAAATCCAGTTAAAGGTAAGACTGTCGAAAATTTAGTGTAATGGGCCGCATGTCTGTGTTCGCCTTGGGCCCTCAAATTGCTAAATCCGCCTCTGGATCAGAACAAGGGGAGAAACAGTCTGGAAGTAAAATTTAACGAGACTGCAAATTAAAGCTGTTGTAGGGAATTTACATTTAATAAGTTTTAATTCTTTTAATTCTTCATGTATTACTTTTAAATGCTTTGACACAGAATTTCATGTTCCTCTGTGTCTGTGTAACACAGCAAGGTCATATCAGAAAAACATACACATTATAACAGACCTTGGTCTCAAGTAAGACAATATTCTATCAGCCATGAGGCTGAAGCAGAAATCAGAAAGGTTTTGAGAAAAAACTGCTGGACGAAAATATAAAATAAAAAAAGTAAATGCTTTAAATTAAAAACGGAGTTTGCACACTTGAAACTAAGTGTGAAGCAGTTGGACAGTTCATTTGAGGTTTCTGTCCTCTTTTGGAATGTAAACATCGACATTGGCTCATGCTTTCAGAGCCAGTAGAGATAAGAGTAGGATACTGCTGACACAGCCTGCTCGGCTGACTAAGGCTGGGGGTAAACGATTATTTTTAAAACGATTATTCTGACGATTATTTTATCGAATAGTCGACTATTCTAATGACTATTTAGAAAATTAATCTAATGATTATTTTTCTATTGCACAATTAACAAAAACCAGAAAATCTCAAATAAATTCCTCAAAAAAATTGATAAATTCTTACTGTAAGAGAATAAACACTACAGGCCTTCCATTTTGTATAACACTGCGTTTATTGTGTTGGTTGGTTATGTTCTGGTGACGTGTAGAACTTGGGAGTGCAGGCTGCTGCCTGAGAGGTGGTAGAAGATTGAGTGTCTCCATGCTGCTTTGTTTTGGTCACTTATGTGCGTGAGGCGAGTGGTCTTACGGGTTAAACCAAACTCAGGTGATATTTTACACTAAACCGAAAACCCACAACACTCTAAATGTAATAAAAGGGAGATCTACACCACAAAAAAGATGAACTCTAAACCAAAACGTAACAGCTTATCCCAACGCAAGAAGCTGTTAGCGAAGATGCTAACAGTAGCTTTACCAACATTAAGTTCAAGTTACCAAGTTTAAATAAACCAAAAACACCCAGCAGCAAACAGACCAGCACGGAGGAGAGACTGCTACCACCAAAACAGCTCTCCTCATGTCTGAAAGAAGCTCCTTAATGAAGGGAGAAGCGCTCCCGGTGATTTTCTACATCTGCGATAGACACGAAGCAGCGCATCTGACCCCGGAAGTTGTTGTCCGTTGCCGGGAGACGAAGGGGCAAAACAGGAAAATAATCTAGTAGAGGACGGACGTTGTTCCGGGTCTTCGGTATTTGGCGGAGATGTTAGTGAAGGCGGAGAAGAGGGCGAACTAGAGGAAAAACAGGCAGATTCCTCCTATTTACAAACTCCTGGGGATGCAACAAGTGGGCGCGGTGCGTCGACTACCGGATCTGACGTCGACAAATTTTTAGAATCGAGCCGTCGACTTCGTCGAGGCTTCGCTACAGCCCTACGGCTGACCTTGCTCACTTTAGAATTGGGAGAAATAAATTATGCAGTTTCAGACTGAAACATTTACATGTGGTGGATTTTAAATAACTTAATGAACATATTTATTGCTGAACACATCAAATAAATTTATTTAAATTTGAATCGAATAAATTTAGTCAATGACCAAATATTTCTTTTTCTTAAGGGCAGACGGAATGAAATTACCTACATTCATAACTTGGATTTCATAAAATATGATAAAGTTTAAAAATCTTTGTTACAAATCTAAATTTATCTATGAATAGGATTTAGCTGAGGAATGTCATTTAGCTTAATGAGTGATTCGGCTGTTTCGTAGTAAATTCAATTGTTTTTTCTCTTTTAATGTGACTGAGTGGGATAAGGCCAATTCTCAGTGCCATGCCGAACCTTGCTGTCTCCTTATCATAACCCAAACAGAAGGAGACTGCTGGAGGCTACGCTGACGCTGAACTATTCACACACAGAGTGGGACCTGACCAAGCCCCCACAATGCGGGACAGAAATTGAGGCCAATGTGGAAGTGAAATAAATTGCAGTCCCTCCCTCATCCGCTAGGGGCTGGTGTCAGAAGCGAGCAAATCCTCATTGACTCCCATGTTAAAAATACCAATTTCACAGCAGAAATAAACATGTTTACAGCCAGGTACCAAAACATGTTTTTGGTTTAAATTATCTAGTTTACACTCATGACAACTCTGAGGGGGGTGAATTATTTTCTCACTCTTCTGTTTAAGTGTATTAAAAGTCTAAAATTCTGTATAATTAATGAGCGTCAGACCCACGTGACCACAGAGCTAGCTCCGTGGAAAGGCCTCAGTAGAGCCTCGGCCTGGCCTGAAAACTGTTACGCCGTTTTCAGTCTCTCAACTTAGACCATTAGTTGTGCCATTTGTGTATTCTTTTTTGGATATTTTTTGTGCAATTGTTGGACAAAATGACTTGCTGTGGCATTAATTGCACTAATAGAGCGTCCAAGGAGTCTCCACTTCATTTTTTTCGGTAAGCAAAATTATATTCATGTATTTTAGGTCATTGCCGAGCTGAGCTTAGATTTTAACATGTACTGTTTAACCATGCAATTTAAATGTAATAGGGTAAAACCCAGTGCATTTAACATAATACTGCACTTTAGAAAATGGGTTGAAATATAACATGTTGGTGGAGCTGGGTTCCGACTATCGGCTTGTGGAGCTCTCGGGAGACCTCTCTTTTCCACCCGTTTCTCCCCTCCCCACAGCTCGGCGCATCTCTGATCGCCTCGGCTCCTGTCTGCTGCGCGGGCTGCCGGCTTGTGGAGCTCTCGGATGGAAACCGATGTTTTCCACCCGGTTCTCCCCTCAGAGGCGGTTTTACCATTAGGCATAGGTAGGCGGCCGCCTGGGGCCCCCATGTGTTGGGGGGCCCCCTAGCCCTGGCCGCCGGCACCCCTCTGTTAATGCCACAACATTATTACCAACCTGTGGCCGCAGACGGGATTGGACATGCGCACTTCTCATTACCATAATTCCTAAACCGTTCAAGATATCATTAAAATTCCAAAAGTGCTGAAAAGATTAAAAGTGGGGCTTTTCGTGCATATACAATACATTACGGTAGCCACCGGGATTCCCTGTCTTGAGCTCAACGAATCACAACACAGATTCAGAGACGTGCTGAGTTTGTCATCCAAAATGTTCACGTTTATAACTTTTGAACGGCTGATCTGATCCAAGAAATTCCAACGGTTCCTAAAAGTACATAAAAGCAGCTTTCCAACGATCTATAGCATGAAGCAATCAGAGTTAGGGAAAATATCGCTACGAGCAGTGGGGGCTGGCCAGTAGAGGGCGATAGGGCGCCGCCCTCCCAGTTTCCCCAGTGTTTTTAATTTTTATTTTAAAAAATAAATAAATAAAATTAACAATTTTCACCTATTCTAAGTTAATTGTGTGTTTTGTAACAAAAATAAATCATATATATATATTTCTATATTGGTCTCTGCCGAGCGGTGGAGGCTGTGTGCTGTGTTTCAATCGCCCAAACGGGACGAGACCAGTCGTCCAATTGCTGACAAGAAAATCAAAGGGTAGGAATGGGAATGTATCCAATCAGCGTCGACGTTGTTTCAGAAGCATGATGGGCGATAGAGCTACAGCCAAAGGCTTTCGTTAGTGCTCGGTAGAACTTGGAGATTCTCGACTCCAGCACGTTTTTGGTCGTGACTCGTGACGGTCGTGACGCAGACGTAATAGACATGGATGCCAGTGCGCCTACAACCAGCAGCAGCATGGATACCGGATCTCAGCAGCCACTGAAAACAGTTCGGTCTCTTCTCCAGTATCCGTTCGAGAGGAGAACTATGGTGGAAAAACTTAATGTCAAAGAGCTTGGACCAGATCAGCCTACCGTAAAGATAAGCCAGCAGCAGGAGGAGAGAGGTAAACTGTACACACGAGGCTTCTGGGAAGGCTTGGCTAGCTGGATGCAATCACGCTAATGCGTTATTTTGCTTTCCAAACGACTGTGACAGATGAGGCATGGATTG
Organism: Nothobranchius kuhntae; assembly: GCA_006942095.1. Lineage (NCBI taxonomy): Eukaryota > Metazoa > Chordata > Actinopteri > Cyprinodontiformes > Nothobranchiidae > Nothobranchius > Nothobranchius kuhntae. The sequence continues at coordinate 235,277 of SSNQ01034339.1, forward strand.
AGTCAGGAGTTATGGACATGAAACATTTTTCTGAGAAGGTGAAGAAACATGAGT
>SSNQ01034339.1:252483-268430 GCA_006942095.1 Nothobranchius kuhntae
CATAATTTACCCTGAAGCTCAGACAATGGAAACATAGCTATTTAGTTTGTCACCCTCAGTACGTGAATGGGTGAATGGCTGTAGTGGAAAGTGCTTTTCAGTTCTATGACTGAAACTGTACATTTTGTGGATCATTTATCATTTCTGGGTCAAACCTGCTGAGTTTACAGCAGTGAAGTAACTAGAGGTGACAGAGTAACTAAAGACTACTCAAGTACAAGTAGTGATGCTTTAAAATAACATCACGCAAGTAAATGTTAGATGCACAATGCAATAAAGTTACTTAGGTTTTGAAAAAGAAACAAATACAAGTAGTGGAGTAAATGTAACTAGTTACCTACCTCTGAACAGATGTTACTTCAGTAACTTCTTATACTTCCTATTTCTTTCTCATGGATGCTAACAGTTTGCTGCACTGCTGTGATGCAGATGAATCTAATATTAGCCCCTGTAGCTTTATTTAGCCTCGGTGTGAACAGGACCAGGGTCAGGCAGCTCTCCCTGCACCCGTGTCCCCAGTTAAAATAACTCCATTAACTGTTCCCATGCACCATACTCTCTGCTTCCTGTTGTCCTCCACTCCCTCAAACTCACTCTCTGCATCTTTGGTTGTGTGTGTCTCTCTCTCTCTTTCACTCACTCACACACACGCGCACACACACACGCGCGCACACACACACACACACACACACACACACACACACACACTACATTGGTAAGCCTATAGCAGCATAACTACAGAGATAACTCTGGATAACCTAGCCTTTTAGATGGAGGCATGTTGGAGGCAGGGCAAGGGAGAGCCGTCTTTACTGACTGTACACTCCACCTCCCTCTACTCCCGCACTTGTCCAGATGTAGGCTAACATCAGATTTTAACCATCAAATAAAAATGTTTTAAGCCTAGTCTTAAAAGTAGACAAGGTGTCTGCCTCACGGACTAATGCTGGGAGTTAGCTCCACAAGAGAGGAGCCTGATAACTAAAAGATCTGCCTCCCATCATCATGTTTTTAGATATTCTGGGAACCATCAGTAAACCTGCAGTCTGAGAGCAAAGTGCTCAGTTGGGAACATTTACAGCAATCCTCATACTAAGCAAGCATGCCACGACAGTGGAGAGGAAAACTCCCTTTTAACCGGAAGAAACCTCCAGAGGATGTATAGCAGCATTAAAAGAAGAGCCACACACACACACACACACACACACACACAACACACACACACACACACACACACACACACACACACACACACACACACACACACACACACACATTCTCATAAGTGTGGATTGCCTATTAGTATGAGCTCCTCTATTAGGCTATTAAATGTATTATTATAACAGAGGAATTAATCTGTAAAACCAATATTAAAAAGAATTAAACGTATGATAAATTACAAACTTTGGGAAGTAGCTTATATTTTTTCACAATTTTAACCCCTTGTGGAGGTGCGCTGGTCAGGGCGCGGCTGCAGGAAAGGCATAAATTGACTGAGCCACACAACCAGTGGCAGGGCTATGGGGGGATGCAGCTGGAACACATCAACAATCAGGAGTACTTGAAAGAAAGTTGTTCTGGACAGAACGAGGTCAGCCAACGGCAGGAGCCTGGGGCAGCAATAAAAGAACACAAACCATGTGTGTGTGCATCAGGGTCAGGCCTGTAGTTGCTACATTGCTGCTTAACCTGACTACATAAACTATTTACCATAGATTCACTTACCTTTAGCAGGTCCAGGTCTGCTGTGGAGGCAACAGTAACTCAGGAGGTTGAGTGGCTTGTTCAGTAATCAGAAGGATCAGCGTTTCCTCCACTTCCTCCAGTGGTGCCTGTGCAGACAGTCTCGCTTCTGTCAGTGTGTCCCAGGTCTACATTAGGTGCATTTACATTATCGGAACTTTGGGGTAAATTTTCTGGAACTTTTGACATGCACGTGTCTCCATTTGACCGGGCCAGCAGAACAGCCCTTTTCCAGCCATTTTCAGGAACAGGAGAAACTGGAACGGCCCGTTGCAGTAGCTGAGCGGAATCTGTGGTTAATGCATGTTGATGGTTGTAACTCAGTGGAAAATGAAAATCAGTAGATGCCGTGTTGTCCAAAACAACCCGCGGTAGTAAAAGTAGAAGCGATGCTTGTGAAGCAAAATGCAATCAAAAGAAAATAAGCATTAATGCTTTAATGTTATTAATGTTTCTGTGGACGCTTCACTCACTGCCAAAGTAGTCACAATTTGCTGATGTCTGTGCAAAGTCCTGAAAGGGCTGAATTTGGATGGAGACAGCTGAGAGGACCGGGACATCTTAACTCCCAGTCGGTTTCCACCTCCCATAATTTACCCTGAAGCTCAGACAATGGAAACATAGCTATTTAGGTTACTTAGGTTTTGAAAAAGAAACAAATAGCACCACACACACACACACACACACACACACACACACACACACACACACACACACACACACACACTTCCTGTCATGACAAGGCTTAAGTGAAAGAAGCCAGTTAGTTTGGACCCCTCCACAGCCCACTGTCAGAAAGGAATATTTTCTCACAGTCTTACAGACCAGTGAAGCAGTTTGCCGGTGATGAGATCAAACTCTAACAATGTTATTGTTTTCAAAATCAACTTTATCTAGATGACATATTTAACCCTGTCAGGGTAAAAATAAGTTTTGATAAAAGGACGAACAACTAAGTCCTTCAGGGGTACTTCTGAGTTCAAAAATGCTCATGTGGAGTAACCAGGTTGGTAGGTTTTAATGTCGCTAATCTGCAACGCCTGCCTCCAGAGGGTTAAAAATAGCCATAGCTGAGTCACAGTTTTTAATCAGTCCTCATTTCTTTCTATTTTGTATCCAGACCAAGAACCAGAGCTAATGGGCGTCTTGCCTGGCTCCAGGTGGATGGCAGCGCCCCCTGTATTCTCACCAAGATGGCTGCACCTGGTGGTAAGGCGTTTCCTGTTTCCTGTTTTCAGTGTTGCACTATGTGTAGCTGTTTGGTGTTTGGGGCTCGCTAAAACTGATTTAATTTCTCTGTACTTGGGTATCTCTGGGTTATTGTAGCACAAAAGCACGCTAAAACACACATTTTCTGTTGTTCCACCTAGCTTTTAGGGAACCATTTGAGTTTGCACGCAGTTTATTTGGTGTTGAACAGTTTGCTCGTCCAGTTAGCTTAGCCTCAGCACGGCTATGGCTACTTCTGTCTCTGCTTCTCCGTCTCCTATCTCTTGCTCTCCATGTCAGATGTTTAGTTACTCCTCTGCCTCCTTTAGTGATAATGGGACGTGTAATAAATGTAGCATTTTTGTAGCTTTGGAGGCGAGGATGTCGGAATTGGAGTCCCGGCTCTGCGCTGTTGAAAAGCCCGTAAACAGCTGTAGCTACTTAGCTAGCGCAGGGCTAACTAGCTCAGAACCACCCCGTAGCAGAACCCCAGCAGCCGGGACCTCAGGCCGGCTGGGTGACGGTACGCAGGAAGCACAGAACCCAGCCCGTGGGCCACCACCAACCCGTCCACGTTTCTAATAGATTTTCCCCGCTCAGTGACGCACCCACTGACAAGCCGACTCTGATCATTGGCAGCTCCATAGTCAGAAACGTGGCATTAGAGACTCCAGCAACCATAGTTAAATGTTTACCTGGGGCCAGAGCAGGCGACATTAAATCTTACCTGAAACTGCTGGCTAAGGATAAGCGTAAATACAGTAAGATTGTTATTCACGCTGGCGGTAACGACACCCGGTTACGCCAATCGGAGGTCACTAAAATTAATGTTGCTTCGGTGTGTAAGTTTGCCAAAACAATGTCGGACTCCGTAATTTTCTCTGGCCCCCTGCCTGATTGGACCAGTGATGACATGTTTAGCCGCATGCTGTCCTTCAACCGCTGGCTGTCTAGGTGGTGTCCTGAAAACAACGTGGGCTACATTAATAATTGGAAAACTTTTTGGGGAAAACCTGGTCTGATGCGGAGAGACGGCATCCATCCCTCTTTGGATGGTGCAGCTCTTCTTTCTAGGAACATGGCCAGTTTTAATAGTCCTCCATGACTACCCAGGGTCCAGACCAGGAAGCAGAGTCGTAGTTTAACCCACCCCTCTGCAGCTTCTGTACTGTTACCCACCCACTACCCCATAGAGACAGTGTCCTGCCCACGGCCAAAACCACACAGATTAAATATCAGTTTAATAAAGCAAATCATGGAAATCTCATAAATATTAGAACAAACTCAACTGAGCAGAAAACTAGAAAAATTAAATGTGGGTTGTTGAACATTAGGTCTATTTTTTCTAAGACTTTGTTAGTTAATGACTTGATTTGTGATAATCAGATCTCTTTGCTCTCTCACAGAATCCTGGCTGCAGCAAGAGGACTATGTTAGCTTAAACGAGTCGACTCCTTCAAATTATTTAAATCATCATACTGCTCAAAGTACAGGGCGAGGAGGAGGAGTAGCAACCATTTTTCATTCGGACTTATTAATTAGTCCCTTACAGATTAATAGTTACAGTTCGTTCGAACATCTTATTCTTAGTTTTCCTAATCCAGATTGCAAAACTGTAAAACCACTCTTGTTTGTAGTTTTATATCGTCCACCAGGCCCTTACTCTGTGTTTTTGGATCAGATCCCTGATTTTTTATCTGATTTGGTGCTAAATACTGATAAGGTCATTATAGTGGGGGATTTTAATATTCATGTGGACCAGTGTTGGGAACGTTACTTGATAGATAATTTTAGATTTATCCCATATTACCTTAAAGGACGACACACAGAGAGAGAGAGAGAGAGATTATTTGTAATGTCCATGAATCGTCATGCGAGAGCTGGGCGCAGAAACCCCTCCATGGTGCTAACCAGCCCCCCTCTGTTCCTGGAGAAAGCCTTCAGGTCACCAGCTCTGCATGCCCCGGCATCTCCACCAAATGTTAGGTAATTAAATGTTAAGTGATATTTAATCTCAATAACCCTGAAACCTAAAATCAACACACATGACAACAAGGAAGACATTTTACCCTGAGTCCCCAAAATAATGGAGAGGTAACGCAGAGAAAAACCTCCTCCGAGGCTTTTCCCCCGTCACTCCCATGTGCTCCCAGTTCGTCAGGGGCTTTATTCACAAAGGATGGAGGAGAAGGCGGGCCTTCTCAGGTAACAGAGGTACAGAGGTTTCCTCGGAAATCTACAATCAACATCCTGGAAATCCACAATCAACATCCTTGACTGCAAACAAGCTTCTCTGCTCAACCTTTCATAAACAGCCACAGTTGGCAAACACAAGAGATTCATGAAGTGTTAATAACACAAAATGGGCATCTTTTAGGCCTCAAAAAGGTACAATTATAAAAATACCCAACATTACTTTAAAAAAGTAATTAGTTATAGTTACTGATTACTTTGTCAAAAAAGTAACTCAGTTACTAACTGAGTTACAAGATTATAAAAGTAACTAATTACCAAGAAAAATAACTACTTAGTTATTTTTTTCATTAAAGCATGCAAGAATTACTACAATAGTGAAATATAAATGAATAATGACTGGAACATAATAAAATGTACGTCCAAATGTTTTTTATAAACCTGAATAATTTAAATAAATAAGCACTTAACAGGAGGAACTACTAACAGGAGCATTACACTGATCTAGACTATTAAAAGGTCACTGTGTGATATTCAACAAGACCCCAATCAGCTAAAATTTAAAATTGCAAATAGAAACACCTGTAAAGGTTCCCGAGCCTTTAAATGGTCTCTCGGTCTAGTTAAATTACAGAAATGAATGTAATTTTGCACAGTATTCTAATTTTTCCATTTTCACATAGTTGTGTGTTTTTAGTAGCATTTCTGTTGCTGCTAATCTAGTAACGGTTAAATAAATAAATATCCTTTAAAATGACACTAGAAGAGGCACAACTTGGGTCAGACCCAACCACAGAAGAGCTGAAGCTGGGTGGTAAACACACACAGGTAGTTCTAATAACACCTGAGCTCCATGACGTCTGAGACTGATGCATCAGCGTTACAGCGGGACTAAAGACATGATCAGGAACAGGTTACAGCTGGATGATCTAGGAAGGCAGAAGATCAGGACGTCTGAGCGGTGAACAGGTGAGCGGACCTTCGAGACGTCCCGCTGTCACGCTAAGAAGAGCACGGCTGCAGACGAATCTGCGGGTCTGCAGCCGTAGATATTCATCACGTCTTCCTCGTTCTTCACAGGCCGTGATGCGCTTGGATGAAAACATCTGCCTCTTTAGCTCCTGATCAGCTGATGACAGCTTCAACACACCGCGCTGCTTAACGCACACATTTCCTTATCAGCAACAGAAACGATCATTTTGTTAAAAGAAGACTGTAATGAGTTACTTTGCTCGTTACAGAAAGAAATATTTTTTTAATTAACGTGGTTATTTTAAACAGCGTTATTCCCATCACTGCTCAGTTGTGTCTATAGCATGCAGTGACAGAGACAGTGAGAACACTGAGGGTCTCAGCCCACCCGGCCAATCATCATCGTGTTTGTAAGTGTGTTACCGACACCTCTCTCTCCCTGGCTGCAGCTGAAGTGTGGCGGTCAGAAAGCCTCACACTGTTGCTCAACATTCGACAAGCACATAGTAATGCACAACCTTCCATCCCCAGTAACGTAACAGCGTTGCAACAGTGGGAAAAGTAATTAATTAGATTATTCTGTTACCTAAAAAAGAACGCCGTTAGTAATGCCGTTATATTTAAATGGCGTTACTCCCAACACTGGTTGCAAATAACACACTGCACCTACAACACATAACAAATATTATTGAAACAATACATTTTTATGGGATACGTGATGAAATATATCTAATTTACACGTATTAACATTCTCTACATAGTCAAATATTTTACTTTTCACATTTCTATTGGATTATTAGGCAGGAATAATTAGCTCAATTTATGTATCTTTTTTAGAAATAGAGTAACAAAATGAAGATTAGAAAATTCACATGAGGATAGGACATACTAAATTCCATTACACGTACAACCAAACTGAAAAGCTCATCAACTATTATATTAATTACCAATAAAAGAAGAAAAATCATACCAAACTAGATTTTAATTTAATTAAAGGAAAATGACAGACGGTCTAAAAGATATAGCCCTACAATATGCACCAAGTATTACTACTATAAAGGTAATTTACTAGACTAGACCAAATACATTTTCAAACCTTATTTGGAGAGATTAAATTGAAACATTCCCACATCTCAGAATGCCCTCTTTTTGCTACAGGATCCATTTTTGTGACTCGGTGTTTAATCACTGAATACTGAATCCTAAACCGTCAATCTCAGGTCATACAAACCTGCGCCTCTCGGTTTGCATTGCTTTAAATGTTTGAAACGACGTGTGAAGCGGTCACGTGGGTGGAAGGGTGAATCGGAGCGTCGTCGCTCATTGGTCACGTGACTGTCAGTAAACAAATCAAGCTCCAACACAGTGCTTTGCTCTGCGGTGGTTCGTTTTGGTGATACAAGCTTCGAATCCTGCATGTCACAGGTAACATCATTAGTCCTAACCTCCTCCTGCTCTCAACGTGACAGAATGGACTGACCACGCAGGACCCAGCGGATTACCCAGATGTACCGCTATTATGGTGAGCCAGAGAACTGCTGGACATTTATTCAGGATGTTGCCAGCTGCACGGACTTGAACTCCTCTGAGTTCAATAAGGTCTCTTTCCTGGTGCTCTGCCTGAGAGGCAGAGTCATGCGGTGGGCCACCCGATATTTCGACCTCCATCCCATCGAAGAGGTTTCGTTTTGGCTGTTCGCCAAGGAGCTGCTGGCGAACTTTGGCCCCACAGCACCACCAGCCATCTGCATCTCCACTACTCCAATGTGCCAAACCTCCAGACCTTCGCCTGGCCCGGTCAACGCCACCTCCCCATCTCCGGGGGGCTGTCACACCTTATCACCCTTTGCTCCTGCCAACGTCATTCCCGCACCTCCGAGGAGACGCACTCGTCGTAGACATCACACACCTGCTTCAGTGGTGGTCCCGGAGGACGCATCGCATCCTGTTTCAGTGGTGGTCCCGGAGGACGCATCGCATCCTGCTTTGGCGGTGGTTCCGGAGGACGCATCCGCCTCTGCCTCCTGTCTCGGGGTCGACGCCTCCGCCTCCAGCTCTGAAGTCGACATCTCCGCCTCCAGCTCTGAAGTCTACATCTCCGCCTTCAGCTCTGAAGTCTACGTCTCCTGAGCCACCACCGGCAGAGTCTGCGTCCCCACCAGAGTCTGCGTCCCCACCAGAGTCTCTGGGGTCCCTGTCTCCGGGGTCCTTTCCTCGTCCTCTGAAGTCCCTTCTTCGTCCTCCTCCTCCAAAGCCCCCGATCCCTAGATTTCCCAACTCCCGGCTCCTGGTTCCCCGTCGCCGCCCCCCCAGAGTCTCCTGCTCCCGGCTCCTGGTTCCCCGTCGCCAGCCCCCCAGAGTCCCCTGCTCCCTGGTTCCCTGTCGCCGGCCTCCCAGAGTCCCCTGGTCCCTCCTCGCAAGCCCTTGTGGGTTGTTTTCTGTTTTGGTCCCTCCTCTCCCGCCCTGTGGTTTCTCGTGTCCTGTTGTTGTCTTGTCTGTCTTGTGGGTGTCTGGTATCCACCCCTTAGAGGGGGGTTACTGTCATGATCTGTGTCTGCGTCTCCCTCATGTGTCTCCTTTGTGCTCCATTCCCCCTAAGAATTCCCCTTATGTGTCTCTTTGTGTTCCTCATGTGTCCCTTGGTCTTCAGCCCTCCAGATATTCCCTCCCAGGTCCTATGCTCCTTCAATCTCCCCCAATCACCCCTCTGCAGTTTTTTATAGGTTCAGCCTCTCATGGTTTTTGAAGTTTCCCTTCCCCTTAGAATATTATTTTATTTTGCTGCTCATCTTGTCTTTAGGTTTTTTACTCTTTACTCTTAGGTCATCTTAGTTTCCTCCCTGATTAGTTAATTGCTTTCACTTGGTTCTCTCTCCACACACCTGCAGCCCATCTGCCTCCCATCATGCCCCAGTGTATATAAGCCCTGCCTTGTCTCAGTGTCTTGTCGGTCCATTGTTGTTGTCAGCGTTGTTTTGGTGCTCTGTGTGAGCTTTAGTTCTAGTCTTCAGGTTTTGTGCTCTATGTGAGCTTTTGTTCTCCTGATTCAGGATTTTTGTTTTTGGCTTCCTGCCCCTTTGGATTTTTAGTTCATGATCCTAAATAAAGGATTTATTTTTAAAACGCTCCTGCCTCGTGTCATCTGGGGTAATCTGCATCTTGGGTCCTAACCTCCTCCTGCTCTCAACGTGACAAATTGACATCAGATTCTGCCAATAAAAGGGCTCTAAAACGATTCATATGTGAATAATTAGCATATTAATTGCAAAATCTCATTTTCATGCTTCAGTGCTGCAACAAGGTTTTATTAATAAGAAATTATTATACCTTTTGTTTTACTACAGCATCGGTAAGCTTCCTGTGCACAGATTATTAAGGATGCTTGTTTCAGCTGTGAGATTAGACGACAGGATCAATGGAAAAATAAGTTGTCACACACTCCATGCAAACTTTCAGAGAATCCACAAAAAGTGGCTTTCAAGTGGTTTTGTTACTTTTTGCAAGTTTAGAAAAGCAGCAGATGAGACAGCATGTCTGATAATTTAGTTTTTCATCTGATAAAATTAGAACTTGTCAGTAATGTCTGAGGAGCTTTTATAAACACTGTATAACTAACACTACTGGAGAGGGTATGAATTACACAGAGGCTTCTGGGGAGGGGGGTGGGGGGTCATTTTGCCTTGGCCCCCAAAATGTCTTGAAACGGCCCTGGGTGTGTGACTGAGTTTTGAAGGTGATCTGAATTGTATCAGATGTATAAATATTACATGTGTATAACTTATTGTTTTGCAGGTACAAACGTGTAGTGGAGATAAATCTACCTACATTTTACTTTTCAACACTTTGTTTTGTTTTCTTGTTTTTATTTAACTATTTTCCTGTCCTGTCTGTCTCTCATCTTCCTGCATCTCCTCTAAACTCTCCAGAAAATCTGCTGCCTGGATTCTTACTTTTTCACGTCATCAGTTACTTTTGAGCAGATCAAAGGGATCTCCTGACCGTAGCGGAGTGCGCGTTTCGATGCTGCGTCAGTGAGGTGAAATCACCGCAGTACAGGTGATGAGCTCCGCAGTAGTAGAGCGCTTCAGGCACAAATAAGACAGAAAATAGAGAACATGTGCGGACATGAACGATCGTGTGCTAATTATAGTTTTTTGGTTGCGCCACTTTGAGAATGGACTGTGCGCTGGAAGCAGCTGCCTGGATCGCTGCGCAACAATGATTAGCGCAGTGCCGCTCTCTGTGCTTTCAGCTCAAAAGAGTCCATGAATGATGTAATATAGGTGGAAAACTTTTTTCCGGCTCCTCTGGATGTGTAGGATATACAGCTCCCCCATAATTCGATCCCTGCTCCTGGATGAAAAGCCGGACATTTTCATCAATACAAGAACCCGCAGTCCGGACGCCCCGGACAGAGAGTGGAAAGTGGACATGTCCGGGGAAAACAGGATGGTCACCCTAGTTTAATATAAAGCAGGAGATTACCGATACAGTAATTTGCTCGTGCCCTTGCTGCCCTGGGCCCTTTAGAGTTTGTGGGGCCTGGGCAATTGCCCAGTTGCCCATATGGTTAATCCGGCCTTGGGTGTCCTGCAGGGGCTGTGACTCATGGTCCAGCATGGATCTGACTTTTGCCAGCACTTTCTTGTCCCCCACCCATGGGCGTAACTGATGCGGGGTACGTGTGGTACATGTCCCCCGCCCTGCACTTCCCGTGTCAGTGCCATCTGTCCTCCACACTTGTTTCAGCCACTTAAGCTGATATTGCAGGGTAATAAATTTCTCGGAGTTGTCTTTGAACGCACCTCAAGCATACACACACTTGCACAAGTGGATCTCTGAGCTGCTGAGCAGAAGCAAAACTTTCCAGTTTCTTCTAGACAATATAAGTTAGATGAGGCTTCTACATGCAGATAGTGTTGGGTGATGGCTAGTTAATCTCTGTGAACTAGTTAACAGCGTTGTTTTACTTGCCCTCACTAATGCTGAGATTAAACATTATCTTTCCTTTATGTGCAAAACTTGTGCTCACTGAAGCTTTCTGCATGTTTGAAAGAAATAGTATGTTATGTTAAATTATTGTTATATTCAACAGACAGAAGTCAGGCTGGGGCCAGGACAGCAGCAGGGACAATGAGGTTCAGGTTAAGGAGAGATTTGAAAGAGGGTGTGTGTGTTTGTGTGTGTGTGTGTGGGGGGGGGGCATACTGGTGCCACGAATGAGAAATTCAGGTGTTCCACAACTCTTATAGCAAAAGGAATATAGAAGACAAAACATAGCGCCATGTACATCACAAGCAAATGAACAAAACACAATCTGTATGTACAGAAAATGTATAACAATATATAAAAGTATACAGAGATATGTGTGAATGATCCTGAAATATACACTGTACAACCAAACTGCAAATGAATATCAGCAAATAATAAGAAGCCTGCAATGACAACAATAATACAAGCCCAGGGGAGTTCTGCCATGTTTTGGAGTTGCTAATGCTAATGGTTAACTTCTACTGGTATGTGTACACATTCTCATCTGTTTCCCGGACGCTAAACCAACAACAGCCTTCCTCGTTGTGAGTCAAGATGGGTGAGTCCATGAATGTTAGTGACAGTGTGAGGTCGATCTGTCCAGCTTTTCTAATAATAGATTTTCACCATCTATTTTGTATCAGAAGTTAATGCAGGAGATAGGTGTAGCAGACGATATTCATGTTCAACCTGCATGAAAAACTCAGAAACCCATTATAATCATTAAAAAATGGTTTTCCGATTCCAATTACTGGACAACCTGCTCTACCTCCTGAGCTACTGCTTTGAGATGAGACTGAATGCGAGAGGATAATAAATAATTCAGTAAATCTATGAAAAGCCGGCCCCCCTCACTTCTGAGATGATGGTTACGGCCCTGCCCCAGCTCTTGTACTGAGTCCAGAGGACAGGCCAGGACAGAGCTGGACTTCTTTAGCAACCTCTCCAGCTTCTTTCTCTCTCTGTGATGCTGCTGTTCCAACAGACCATCGTACAAGATGGCCGATGCCATGACATAGACTACATAGGAGGTCTTTTATTATTAAAGCATACAATGAAAGCAATTCAATAGTTAAATTAGTAATTCAAATGATTTGAAAATAATAGTGTGTCTGCGTGTGCGCTAGTATGTATATGTTTACTTGTGAGGACACATTTTTGACTTTTCACCTCTTACATGGGAACATTTTAAAATTGTGGGGATATTTGCAATGTCCTCACCAAGAGAAAAATCCATAAGGTATGGTGTGAATTGACTTTTAGTTGAGGTTAGGGTTTGAAATAGCCAGGGTGCGATTTAGTGTGTGTGTGTGTGCGCGCACGCATGTCGGGGAGGGGGGAGGGGGGAGGGGGGGTTGTCCTCCCTCTGCTTTAAACTCTGGTGATTAAACTGTTATCCTTGGTGGGAATAAGTTTTTTTTTTAATTCTTTCTATATGAGGATCTTTTTGTGACGTCCATTGCTTTAGTACCGGGACTTTTTCCCAGGTTACGATGAGTACCGGTAGTTTGTCCAGCAGCTGTGCGTTTGTCATTTATTAGTCAAAATCTCAGAGATTTCTAAAAAAAAAATCATTAGTGCTAGTTTCATTTACATTTTAAGCACCAGAGAGACCTGTGGCTAAATATTCACATTAGTATAGAGTAGACTAACATGCATTAAGTTGATTTCACCTATATACATTTTAAATAATTAATACAATGACATTTTAGAAGTTTTTATTTGATCCTAATGCTTGTTTCTGTGCATAAAGTTCATAGTAAAAGTAGCTTTTAAATGTGTTTAATGTTTATTGTCCTTTTCAACTTGAACCTAATGCCTAACTCTCTTCTAAATTTTTCATTAATTTATACAATTTTTTTTATTGCTCTCTACTTTTCTTTTAACAGAACAGACCCCTGTACTGCAGGATTAACCTGAGTGTCCCAGTCCTGGGCCGCATTTTTAACCAGGAGGATCCCAGACCAGATTTTCGTCCAAGCACAGTCTCTTAGCGGTGTTGCTAAATTTCCTGAAGCAGGATCGGCGACATGGTTGGGGTGCCACAATCAAGATCCTGGTGTTTTTTTTCTGGTTGGCAAGTGGAACACCCTACAGGGTGGTCTCAAGAGTGTTTAGGATGCCTCGCTCAACTGTCCATCGAGTCACATTGAACGTGGTCGCAGTTCTCCATCAGGTCATACACCTCCCCAAAACTCCAGAGGAGATGGAAGTTGTGTCTCGTGGGCTTGGTGGGCTGGCTCGCCACAGAGCTTTCCTTTTTTCCCCCCGTGTTCTGTCTGGCTGTGAAGCAAACAGAATTGATGTCTGAATGCTGGTGACAAGCCTTACAGATTTACTCTCAGGTGGAGCATCAAAGCGTCTGCTTTTAATGTCACGCCTGATACTTAAAACTTTATTGTTATTGTTTTTGAATGCTTTGTAATTCCGACCAGACACGGAGTCAGAGGTGAAAGAGAAAGGAAGAAACAATAATGAGCAAGAGTCTGCTTCTAGACCTGCAGAAAGAGAAAAAAATGGGACACAACAACAATACAACAAGATCAAGCTATCACTGCGTCAAATTGTTGAAGAAATATAAAATCAACATTGTTTAACTAAACACTCACACGATAATAAATCACAGTACATTTAGTGTCAACCATAGTCTTAAGACATGTGTTGAACGTGCCCAAGTTTATACTTATGAGAGCGCCATGTGAGCACCTGTGTGTGTACACGTGCTTGTTTATGTAAGGTTTCTCTATAGGAGCGTCCAATAGAGTGTGTGAGGGGCCACAGACCTGCCCCCTAAAGATGTGTAGGAGACAGAGGGAGCTCCAAGTCCCAGAGATCCAAGAGGTGCCCCAGAAGACTGCAACCAGAAAGGCCCCTGCCCCCCTCGAGAGGCACAGAGGATCGCCCCGGGGGGCCACAACCAGCAGCCGGCAGAGTCCCGGGAGATATCGGCGGCAAGCCCACAGGCCCGCCCACATGCCCGCCCGCAGCCTCCCACCCCCTAGCTGGCCGAGCCCGGGACCCAGCGACCCGGGACCCAGGGGCGACCACCCCCGCCGGGGACCCAGCAGAGCCCAGCACCAGGCAGCCACCGGGATTGGTCAGGCAGATGCCAAATATCTTAAACTCCTTGACCCGGGAGCCACGACCCAGGCAGACCAAGGCATCTCCCATCTCCCTGCCACACCTGGCCACAGAGCTTTCCTGAAAGCAGTAGGTGCAATCAACAGCTGCCACATTCTGATCAAGGCTCCGAGCGGTCCTGATGGTCAGTGCTACAGAAACAGGAAACTGTTTCCATCCATCATCCTGCAGGCAGTTTGTGACCATCAGGGCAGCTTTATCGACAGCCCAATCAAAATATTAAAAATTAAATAAAATGTATTAAAATAAGCTTCAACAAGCTAGAACTGCTTGTTTTTCATCGCTAATTGAAGAGAATAAGAATAATCCAAAATTTATTTTCAGTACAGTTGCCAAACTTATACAGAATCATAGCTCTGAACCATCTTTTCCCTTAGCCCTCAGCAGCAACGACTTTATGGGATATTTTACAAGTAAAATTAATTCTATTAGAAACAAAATCATTAGCATCCTCCTTAATGCGATTTCTTCTTTCTCAGTAAGTGAGGCAGCATCAGAGGTAACTGTAGAACCTCATCTGTGTTTGAACCGTTTTGATCCAGTTGAGCTTTCAGAGTTATCAAAAATATTAGCTTCATCTAAACCTTCGACTTGCATTTTAGATCCAATCCCAACCAAATTATTTAAAGATGCATTTCCTGTGGTTACTGCCCCCATTCTAGATATTATAAATCTATCCTTAGTAAATGGATACATACCACAGGATTTTAAGGTTGCTGTAATCAAACCTTTACTTAAGAAGCTTTCTCTGAACCAGATGACCCAATGAATTATAGACCAATATCTAACCTTCCATTTTTATCCAACGTCCTTGAGAAAATAGTGGCCATCCAAGTATGTGAGAATTTAAACACTAATGATCTGTTTGAGGAACTTCAGTCTGGTTTTAGAGAGTATCACAGCACTGAAACTGCATTAGTGAAAGTTATAAATGATATTTTCATGGCCTCAGATAAGAATCTTGTGTCTGTTCTAGTCTTGTTGGCAGGGGCGTAGCACCAAATTCTGGGCCCTAGGTACAAGTCTTCTAGGTGGGCCCCCATGCTCAATTACTTAATATCTCTCTTACACATTTTTTGTCATGCTATAAGACAAGATAATAAATATGATCTTGTCACGATCTGCCCCTGCCCGCCTGACTGTGTTCCTCTCCTGCCATGATTACCCTTATTGTTCTCACCTGTCCCTCGTTTACCTGCCCATGTTTCCCTAATTAGCCCTCTGTATTTAAACCACCTGTTTTGCCCCTGTCCTTTGTCAGTTCATTGTTGCTGTTTGCTGGTGTTCCTGTTCATCCCATCCTGCCATTAAACCATTTTTACTTTTACTGAAGCCTGCATTTTTCCTCCTGCTCAGCTCAACCACACATGGTCCATCATCTCCACCTCCTACACCTTGACAGAATGAACTGACCAAACCTGGACCCGTGGTGAGCATTTCTACATCTCCCTGGAGGATTTATTTTTATTTTTTGTCCTTTAGCAGAAGGAGATTCTGGCCTAGGGTGTTGGCGCATCCTACCTGTTCTCCGGGGTGGTCAAGCCTCTGGGTGGGTTTCGGCGCATCCGGTTCGTTTCCTGTGCTGGTCGAGCCCTTCTCCTCTCCTGCTTTCTGCCCCCGTCCTGTTTGTGTCATGGAAGCCGCGGATCCTGGAGCTT